>CM074980.1:10782900-10794036 GCA_037576825.1 Pangasius krempfi | reverse complement strand
TCTGTAAAGCTGCTTTGTGACAATGTCCATTGTTAAAAGCGCTATACAAATAAAACTGAATTGAATTGAATTAATATCATGCTTTCTGCTGAAATCTCAGTACAATCTCCAGATGGAGAGGCAGAGTAACTGTCTGAACAGACAAGCTGCAGAAAAATGCAGAGAAGAAATAGAAACTTGGAGTACAAAAAGCTGGGAATTTGTGGCACTTAACATTTGTGACAAATATCAGTGCAATAGTACTGTCCTTAGTAAAAAGGAACCAAAAACATTCATTATGCCACTTATTTATTGCCACTTGTATCACCCCATTCTTTTTATAGCTCTTGGTCAAGTTGGCCATCCAAAGGGTTTCAACTTCATTTAGAGTCACAGTCTCACCTGAATCTTACACATTCTATCAAGGCACTGGCAAGACCTTTTCAGAGTCTGAATAAGTGGCTTTTTGTCTCTGAAAAAAAAACCTGTGTGACTATTGGATAGCTAAAAGCAGACTCAGAATCACAAGTGTTATTCCTATCTTTTTGGAGTTATCAGAATCAGAAACACTTTATTGACTGTGAGTTGTGATCACAGGAATTGATTTTGGTTTGGTGCCAGTGTATGCAACATTAAACGGTACATTACAACATACAGTGCAGTGAACAACAGACAGTACAACAAACAAACACTGCAGCAGAATCAGAAGTGCAGTAGCCACAAATTATACAGTAGACAACAGACACTGAGGTAGCACTGGAATTACAGAAGAGAGAAGACATGAGACAAAATATTTATGTGAATGTGTGTAACATATAGTGTATGCAAACTGCAATGTGCAAAATGTTTTGAGGTGGTTGGGTGGGGGATGCTATGGACTGGGGCGGTTGAGTAGCTGGATAGTGTCCAGAAAGAAGCTGTGATGGTGGTGTATGGTTAGGGAAGTGATGGACCTGCAGCGCCTCTGCAATGGCAACTTGACAAAGAGGTGTTTGCTTGGATGTGAGGGGTCAGCAGCAGTTTACTCTCTACTTTGCCCTGATGGTGTAAAGGTCCTTGATTTTGGTGAGTTTACAACTGATGCTCTTTTGAAGATGGAATAGCCAGATGGGAGGTAGTGAGCACAATCTCTGCAGTAAGTACCAAGCATCCCTATGCCCTTTTGTTAAAGTACTTTTACAGTAAACAGAAGGCAAGGCCAATTCTTTTGTTTTTGCTATACATTGAAGACATTTGGGTTTGAGATCAAAAGATGAATATGAGACGATAGATCAGAAAGTTAGCTCTCATTTCCTCATCTAGATGTGTTAAACAATTTAGAACATGGCACTTTTGGTAACAGACCACCCAATTTTTAGGTGAGCAAAACTACTGGAGCAGATAGTCTTAAAATAAATTAAAGTAAATAACACTTAGTATTTGGTTGCATATCCTTGCCTGCAATAACTGCATCAAGCCGGCAATTCAGTGACATCACCAAACTGTTGCATTCTTCTTTTGTGGTGCTTTTCCAGGCTTGCACTTCAGCTTCTTTCAGTTGCTGTTTGTTTCGAGGGGCTTCTCCCTTCACTCTCCCTTCTGAGAGTGAACCACTTAATGCACCGCTTGATGGAAATAAATGTTGTAATATTATTTCCATCAAGGGGTGCATCAATTTTTGGTCAAGATCTTGTACTGACAATGAACGAGGTGAGCACTGTTTAAAGTCTCCTCCAGCACATCCCAAAGACTTTCACTGAGGTTAAGGTCAGGACCCAGAGGTGCCAATTCATGTGTGTAAAAATGATTCTTTATGCTCTCTGAACCATTCTTTCACAATTTTAACCCTGATGAATCTTGGCAGTGTCCTCCTGGAATATGGCCATGTTACGTCTTTCTACATGGTTATTAAAGAATTAAAAAGCTACACACTTCATCTTTTAAGATTAAAAGAACTGTTGCCAAACAAATAACATGCTAGAAACATTATAATCACTCTAATAATGATCCATTCATAGACTCTTATGTATTTGCCTATTAAAACCTAAACAGCGACTTTTTTTTGGCCGATCAGTGTATATTGCATAGTATATGCTAATGTAATTATTTTAAGTAGTCCTATAATAGTCCTAGTTGACAGACATACTTATAGCCATGAATCATAATGAGGATATTGATGACCTAACCAAAATCTTTCAAAAATTAAAAATTCAAAGTCAGGAAAATGGTTCATGTGATAAATAACAACATGGAATTCTCATGAGCCTTTATCTAATTTTGTTATTTTTCTCAATTTAGATTTTTAATTTAGATAATGTATCATGATGCCTTTTTTTTAAAAAAAAAAAAGGATCAAGCGCTTGTGGTATGATCTGTTCACAGCAGTCACCAGCCGCTTCTACAATGTCCTACATCAGCTTGAGCATGAGGGTCATCTTGATATGTCCAACAGGCTGCACATCATTGCTGCCTTTAAGTGCAGGTACTATACCATCTTACAACACCCTGGCAGTATATACTACTATAGACAGATATTCCAAGAATACTTATGATTACTTTATGACATTAAAACATATTACAACTAGGGTGTTTTATGTAAAGTTTGCTTTAAAACACAGACTATAGTTTTGTATGTGTTCAATAACACATGTCTAACCTCAAAAAACAATTTAAAATAATATACTTTACTATACCTCTCTCCACAAACTACCATAGGTAGCCAGCAATCCTGCATTTGACAGCCACTGAGAAGCAATCATCATTATCCTCGTTTTGTTCCTCATTTAGACAGAAGATGTTGTCTAGAACTACATACATGTAATAGAATCTACTATAGTGGCATTTATGGATAGATAAAGACAGGAAAGTCTTTAGGGAGGTATCAATCTGTGGCCATGGAGGGGCCTCCATTAATATTTTCTCTCCTCTAATATACACAAGAAAACCACAGTAAATATTTAAGGACTGGAATACATCTCTCTGGTGCTGTGGCTTAAAGTGATTGCTGACTTTTAAGACTTGTATGACTTAAAATAGTATATATGTCCAATACTATTCAAATATGAATAGTAAAACCAAATGTGATTGTTTTGTTTATGATAAAACAATTTACAATTAGGCAAACTATCATTAGGGTTATTGTCATACTGATGTCCTATGGTTGCAGTGGACTCAGTATTATGTAAAAAAAAAAAGCGACAGTGTGCGCTTTTGTGTTGTCATGTTTGATTTATGTCCTGTCTCCTCCCCTATATTGTCACTGGTTGTATCCCTCACTTGTCGTTATCACTCACACTTGTTCCTAGTTTTCCCTTTGATTAGTTTGTATATTTAAACCCCTGTGTGTCTCTGTCCTGTGCGAAGTGTTGTTCAGCATTTACCTGTCTTTACCAAGCCTTTGTGTTGTGCTCTGATTTTCCTGGTTCTTGATATTGTTCTGTTTCCTCGATGGTGCTCTCCTAATTCCTTAATTCACGTTTATCCTTTAGTCATGCAGGGAATAACACATTATCTAAAGGTTAAAGTTACCTTCCAGTTTGCAATAGAGTGGTCTAGCCCAGTCTACCTTCAGGACATTTTAAAAGCTGATTATTCTTCCTTTCTGGTCCCCCATGTCCTCCCTTGTATCCATTCTGAATTTCAGAGGAGGTTCTCTTTTTCCTGTATCAAACCCATTCTGTTCAGCACTGCTGCTCTTTGTGGAGCTTTAGTACTCTTCCAGTCTGAAAAAAATAATCAGTTAGGTACATTTCTATTCAAAAATAAATAAATAAATGTAAAAAAAAAATCATCCAACATTTGGTTGCCCTGCTGCTAGCACTGGCTAGCTAGTTAGGGCATCAGTACTGCTTTTAGTTACAATGCTTTGAGGAAAACTACAAACAACAAATTTGAAGATTACATCTTGTCTTTTATGAACCATGAACATTTTGGAAGCACATCAAGTAATACAGTTACATTACAGTATGTTGGTTCTTGTTTAATTTTACTTTCCTATGGCTTGAATCAACATTATCCATATTTGAATTTCATTTTCCAATGTTGATATGCCACTGGCGTGTTTGCAATACCTTTCTCCACATGAACTTGCATGGTAAGGCATTATCACTGCAGGACACTGCTTTCCACATATAACCAAGATGGCGCCAGTGAGGTTGGCTGCCGTCACAACTGCTCCAACTACACTCTCTTTTTTTTTTTTGTTTATTTTTCGCTATTCATCATACCCTAACCACCTTTACTCATCAACATGGACATTATTAGCTACAATGAGAATACTCTTATTTCTCTTATTTCTTATTTTATACCATTGAATGCTCATTTCATCCAGCGAAATGTTTGGTGAGGTGTCTTATTGACTCTGGCAAATCATTACTATCGTGGCCGTCGACAGTATTAACTTCCTTTAAGAACAACTTTTATAGAGCACGGTACTAAGATCGGGCACCTTAGTAACTTAGATGGTGAGCAGAGAAACACAGCACAACCTCACCTTGAACATAGATGAGACTTTATTACACTAAGCTATTATACGCATAGGCTAAACTACTACACACATATCCTAAACTATTACACACAACCAACACACACATACACATTCATACATGTAGGCATATGGCATGAGAAGAACCAGTGATGATAAGGTTGAGTTCTTAGACATTAGCATGAAAAGTCACTAGACCCTGACCTGAGTGAACCATCAATATATCAGCGTTAACTTGTGAATTGGTTAGAGAGAATTTTAGTGTTACTGCACCAGCTTAATGAAGTTGGGAGGTATCAATACTTGCTTTGCTTGGGTGGTGAATGGAAGTAGTTGGTGTTGGTCAGCAGGTTCTAGTCGGACCGGAGTTGGAGGATCTTAGAGAAGTTATTGATCGTTGCCAGAGAGGGAGGACGGCTGGGCGAAGGGTCGAGTCGAGCGATGTTTGGCGATGAAAGCCTTGGGATCTTCTGGTGCGGGTTCTCTTTCTGTTCCAGCTCTGTTCCGGTTCCCGCTCAGTTCCAGTTCCAGCTCAGCTCCAGCTCGATTACTTGCTTGGGCATGAGGTTTTTATGCTAGTTTGGATGAACCGGCCTCCTAAGGTCTTCAACCGACCGCAGGTCGGCTTGGAGATGATTGGAGAGCGACTTGTCTGGGATACTGAGAATTGCAAACCATCAACAGCTTCAGCACATGGAAACAAACATGCAGATACCAAACACGACACACATATGTATGACCATTAGCTTCTGGATATAATGGTGTGTTTATAGAGTGACACAGGTCTAATATTATGTAATTTCATTAATAGTAGGGTTGGTTATAATGTCGGTTTGAATACATGATTTCGGAGGTAGCGCCAGGCTTCCCACCATGTGAGAAGTTGCCGTAACTGAGTTGTAAGTTAACCTTAGACTCTTGCCCTCTTGTTTGATACAGCATGTGGTGAGGGCATGTTCCCCATATAGACTTAATACACAACCCAGCGACTACATTTGAAATAGGATAAGACAGAACGCAAAGAAAGAAGGAACATTCTTAAAGTTGAGAAGTATTGGGTATGGAGTTCTTTTTGCTGACTCAGTTCATTCCAAACTCAGCAGGATGTAGCATGGTGTGAGTTGGGAGAAGCTCAACCAGACACTTAATCCAAACAAAAGGCCGCTTTAAGTGTTGGTCAACTTGAGGTCAGCTCCACTGATGGGAAATTTACACCCTTTTATTGGGGGCTCCTGCATTCCGATGACCATTAGCATCCCCTAAAGTTTAATTGGTCATTTAACCTAGACGGACTGGAGCCATCTTAGGTCTGTTTGTTGTAAAGGAATGTCTTTGTTTGTCCTGTGTGTGGTTGGAGAGACAGTCAATTTCTTCAGTTTGATGATCTCTGAGTTCCTACAATGGAGTCAGGGAAGTCAGGGGGAGGTGGAGTGTGTATAATGGTGAACAGAAGCTGGTGCGACAGCGAGAGCATTGTGTCCCCTCGTTCGCTCCTGCACACCCAATCTGGAACTTCTGATCATCAAATGTCACCCTTTCTACCTTCCTCGGGAATTTACCTTGGTCATAGTCAGAGCTGTTTATATTCCACCACAAGCGGACCCAGACACTGCCTTATGTGAACTTCATAAGGCTTTCACTCAGGATCAAACTTTTTACCATGATGCTGCACTCATTGTGGAAGGGAACTTTAACAGAGCCAACTTCAAGCACGCTGTGCCAAACTTACATCAACATAGACTGGGACATGTTCTGGCAAAGCTCTGATGACATCAATGTGTTTATGGAAGCGGTTGTGGGATTCATTGGGAAACTAGAGGATGATACAGTCAACAAAATAATCATCAGATGGTTTCCCAATCGGAAGCCGTGGGTGGATAAAACCATCCGAGATGCTCTGAAATCTCACACCACTGCATACAACACAGGGCTCGCCACCAATACAAGGCTGCCTCTTACAACGTGCCAGAGTGGTAAAGGAGGGGAAGCAGTGCTACGGAAGTAAACTAGAGTCACAGTTCCAGCAGAGTGATTCTAGGAGCCTATGGCAACAATTGAGAGCAATAGCAGACTACAAAACATCATCCTCCATGGTGAATGCAGACGCTTCCCTGGCAGACAAGCTGAACTCATTTCGAGGCTGCAGCTAACAGCGATAGTGGTGCTAATGGCGCTAACAGTGCCAATGCCAGCTTGAATGTGGAGAGTGTCAGACCTGAAAACGCTTTCACCATCTCGGAGCACGATATGAGGATGGCCTTCAGGAGAGTGAACACCAGGAAAGCAGCAGGACCAGATGGCATCTCAGATCGGGTTCTTAAAGCCTGTGCTGACCAGCTAGCACTAGTGTTCATGGAGATATTTAACCTCTCCTTGGAACAGTCGACAATTCCCACATGCTTCAAGCAGTCCATTATTGTTCCTGTCCTGAAGAAACCCCAGCCTGCCTGTCTCAGTGACTATCCCCCAGTAGCCCTGACCTCAGTTGTGATGAAGCACTTTGAAAGACTGGTCAGACTTCATCACTTCTTCATTACCTGATACACTGGACCCACTACAGTTTGCATACCATCCCAATCACTCTACAGGGGATGCCATACAATACCTCCTCCACGCAAGCCTAAGCCAACTGGACACCAGGAAGGGGAATTATGTGGAAATGCTCTTTGTTGAGTACAGCTCGGCATTTAACACTATAATTCCCTCCAATCTCACCACCAAGTTGAAGGACCTGGGACTGAGCCCACCTCTGTGTCAGTGGATCTCCAACTTCCTCACAGACAGACCCCAAGCAGTAAGGGTTGGCAAACATGTTTCATCCTCCCTCACTCTCAGCACAGGGTTGTATTCTGAGCCCCCAGCTGTACTCATTGTACACATATGACTGCGTAGCCACTTCCAGCTCTGCCACCATTGTTAAGTTTGCTAACGACATTGTTGTGGTGGGTCTGATCTCCGACAACAACTAGAAGGCCTACCTGGAGGAGATAACAAGCCAGGAGCATTGGTGCCAGGAACACAATCTCCTCCTGAACATCAGCAAGACCAAAGAGCTGGTTGTGGACTTCAGAATGAAGCAGGAGAGGAGTTACCAACCCCTCACAATCAACAGGACCCCAGTGGAGAGAGTGGATAGTTTCCGGTACCTTGGTGTTCAAATCAAGCAGGACCTGTCATGGTCTTGCCATGTTAACACACTGGTAAAAAAGGCCCGGCAGCGACTATACCACCTTAGATGCTTGAGAGACTTTCAACTACCCTCTAAGGTGCTAAGGAACTTTTACACCTGCACCATCGAGAGCATCCTGACAGGAAGCATCACAGCCTGGTTTAGGAACAGCACCCAGCAGGACAGGAGGGCTCTACAGAGGGTGGTGCAATCAGCTGAGCGTACCATCCATACAGAGCACCCTGACCTACACTCTATCTACAGCAAGTGGTGCTGGAACAAGGCCAGGAAAATAGTGAGAGACCTCAACCATCTGAACAACGGACTCTTCTCTATGTTGTGGTCAGGGAAGTGCTTCCACTCCCTAAAGGTCAATACAGAGAGGATGAGGAGGCGCTTCTTCCCGCAGGCCATTCGGGGCCTCAACCAGTACAACACCAAGGACTAAGAATGGTTCATCTACATCCATATATCTCCTTCAAAAACCCAACCTCCATCTACATCTACATTACATAACATTAATAATTTATTTTAGTATTACATTTAAATAATAATAGTATTTAGTTTTTACTATATATATATATATATATATATATATATATATATATATATATATATATATATATATATTGTTTGTTTTTTCTTATACACTTTCTTAATCCCGTCATATATTTTTATGTATATATTTTTCTTATATTTAATATTCTTCTATGTTTTCTTATGTCGGAACAGTTATATAAAGCATTTCACTGCAAGTTGTACTGTGTATGGTTGCATATAACAAATAAAATTTGAATTTGAATTTGAATTTGGTTACCAACCCTGTAATTGGCTATCCACCTTCCTGCAGACTTCTGTTTCAATCCAATGTAACACACCTGATTCAACTGCAAAACCACTTGTGGGTTTGTACTGAACTCTCCAGAAATGTTTATGGCTAGGAACAGGGTTAGTGACCACTGTATTATTGAGCCCCTTTATCCACAGCCACATGTCTAAGTTCTCCATATAATAGACCAAATACTTGTATTTGTTGGAAAGGAACCCCCAGAAAGTAACCAAGTGTCACTGATGAAGCATAAATTCAGAACAGAGTATACATTTATAAATAATATTATATGTTTGGACCAATGATTCTTCTTAATTCAGAGTTTATTCACAATTAGACTGATTATCACTGAAAATACTGTAATAATTTGTCAATTTTATATTTATTTTAATGCGAATATCTGCTTACCAAAAAAAAACACAGAAAAATTATTTTAGGATATTAAAATTAAATCTTAATATGGCAAGTAAAGTTGCATGTGGCAGAGCAGAAACAGTGCAAGCACATGCTAAAATCATGAACAAAATGTACCATAACACAGCATTCTTTAAATGTTTCTGATTGTTTGCAAACAAAAAACTCAATGGCACCCAAATTTGATTGTTACCATGCTCATTTGCGACTCACATACAAGTTAGGAAAACCTGTTCACACCTGCCCAAACAAATTGAGGAGACAAATGTACCATAGTTAGAAATAAACAAACCAAAACAGTTACATGTGGAACTTCCCTTACTTGGAGTTGGATTACACCACTTTCATCTCCTTGATTCATTGTGAAATGGCAGCAGCTGAAGAGGAACTGCTGTACTGCAGGTCATACAAACATTTTTTGGCATGTTCTTGAATTCAGGGGCATCATAATGCAATAGGGTCATATCAATTTTTTCTTGAAGGGGGACAATGTAGTTGATGTTCTTTCCATTGTTTGAAGAGCATTTCAGTATTTTTGCTGTGTAGCCCTGAGAACCCTGGGGGAGTGGTTTTCCTTTGTCCACAGCCCCATTTGTAAAGAAATATTTGCTATAAAACAATCATGAAAGATCAGTCTTCATTCCAAAATAGTAGTATTCAATTAAACTATCATAATGCTAAATACTGAAAATGTGCAGTGGATTATTCTTTTCCCTGTGTAATCTTGTGTGATGTAATAATCTTGCTTGCTGCTTTTTGGAGAAGCCAACCACCATGCAAATTTCACTGCTTGGGATACTCCTCAACTAATACTCTAGTAATCTTCAGATTAAAAGAATGATAATCTAAGGCAAAAATAATCTAAGATTCATATGCAACATTACTGCTTCACAATGCTGTGTTATTGTATGAAAAGTCAACTAAATGTGTCTATATAATAATTAAAAATTATATTGCCCTTATATTAAAGACTGCATTTGAAGAAATACTTCAAATACTTTTAGAACTGTATTTCTAGGAATTTTGCCACTCTTGGTGGGTTCGATGCCCTTCGTTTAAGCTTTGTCCAGTTGTAGAGTGCTAGAAAATATCTTTGAATAAAAAAGAATTTAAAAATTAAAAAACATAGCTACTGTTGTTATCATGGTGTTATATAGGCCTGAGTAATGTTTTAGGAATACCTTCTGAGCCACAATTTTAGCACTACTGTAATACTTTTTACTACTATTGTACTACTACTTTTTTCTACTACTGTAAATTGTTTTTATGATAAGATGTTACTATATATGATGTTAGGAAAGTACCATGCAAAATTAGATATGTGACTGCAAATAATCCACACATCTGTGAAATCCTGTTCCTTACCTTTGTATTTCGTGTTGAACTGCCAGCTTACTCCACGAGAACTACCTCTGTCTACGTTCACAGTTGGACTACTATACTTTGTAATACAGCTAAGATTTCTCACTGCATTTTCAATATCTGAATTCTGCTTGCCTGACTATATGGACTGTTACACCTGTTAAAATTCATATGACTGTTCATTGTCAAGCAAATTATAACTATTGTATTATAGCAAGCAAGTTAAAACATTTGCAACTAGCTTAATTTTTTTCTGAGCTATAGCTGTAGTCACCAACTTTCCTTGCTGTTCCAAATCTAATTTAACATTCTTGATCATACTGACCAATGGGACTGCAAAACCTGTTGGCTGGTCCTGAAATTTGCAGCATTCATTTGCAGGGTTGATTGCTAGAAAACAAGCCACAGGTCTGAGATAAACCTAGCAACATAACATCGTTAGAGCACAGGTTTCACACATAAAAAATAAAACAGACTAAGTGACTATTTCGATAATGTTTTAATATTGATCACTTAATATTGCTTGGCATGCTTGCACAATTAACAAAACAGGGCTGAAATGAACCTACAGTTGGAATGGTCGTTTGGTGTTACATTATTGCCAGAAACAGAGCTCATTTACCTGTGTTTCGGTGTGCAGGTGTTTTTTTTTTTTTTTCACGTGCGCTAAAACAAGCTCTTTTGATTGGTCAAGAATTACATCTCATCCCCGCTGCCCCGCCCCCGATTCTGATTCCACAGTAAGGACCGTAAGTCCTAGAGATCTGAAACCTTGAGGGGTGGTAGTACTTCATAGGACTACGGCGCAAGTAGTAGTTGTAAGCGGGGGGAGTGAATGACCAGTGCTCTCTTCCACCCTCAATACCACGACTGAGGTGAGACCCTTAAGCAAGGCACCGAACCCCCAACTGCTCCCCGGGC
>CM074980.1:10759203-10774008 GCA_037576825.1 Pangasius krempfi | reverse complement strand
CCACCTCCGTTTCCCTAAACTGAGGCACTAAAGCAATATGTTTGCTCACGTCAAAGGTAGATGAGGACGAATCGACAACCGGGGAAACATTAGAACTTGGTGCGGGACTCGGTTGCGCAGCCGAGCTGGCGTCAACCTTCAGCGATTCCAGCTCGAGCTGTCGCAACTTTATCCGCTTATCGGCCTCTGTTTCCAATCTGCGTATTTCCAAACGCAGATCTAACTCAGTCTGCCGTGCTTGGGCTTTTTCTTGTGCATTTATCTGTAAACGGGCCAGGCGGACCTTCAGCCGCGCCTCTTCACGGGACCCAACAGAAGAGGGAGAGAACGGTTCAAAGGGTGGCAAGCCGACTTTGGCGTTGGACTCCTCGACCTCAGCTGCAGCCAGATCCTCCCCCCTTTCAGCAGATTCCCAGTGGCAGAAAGCCGGGCATCGGCACCAAGAGAGTACGTCTCCCCATCGGTCTCCTCATCAACAGTTCTAGACAACGCAAGCACATTTAACTGAACCAAATGTTGCAATAATGTATGCTTGCTCTTTTTTAAGGGCTTGCTTAGCAAACAATTCATCCTTCCTGCGCTTGTCAAGTTGCTCTATGGTGGGATTTTTAATACAGCCCCTGGCAAAAATTATGGAATCACCAGTCTTGGAGGATGTTCATTGTTCATTGTTTAATTTTGTAGAAAAAAGTCACAGACATGACACAAAACTAAAGTCATTTCAAATGTCAACTTTCTGTCTTTAAGAAACACTAAAAGAAATCAAGAAAACAAATGTGGTAGTCAGTAACAGTTACTTTTTTTAGACTAAGCAGAGGAAAAAAAAGATGGAATCACTCAATTCCGAGGAAATAATTATGGAATCACCCTGTCAATTTCCTTTCCAACCTGCATCAGATTAGATCTGCTTGTTAATCTGCAGTTAAAAAGGAGTGATCACACCTTGGAGAGCTGTTGCACCAAGTGGATTGAAATGAATCATGGCTCCAACACGAGAGATGTCAATTGAAACAAAGGAGAGAATTATCAAACTCCTTAAAGAGGGTAAATCATCATGCAATGTTTCAAAAGATGTTGGTTGTTCACAGTCAGCTGTGTCAAAAATCTGGACCAAGTACAAACAACATGGGAAGGTTGTTAAAGGCAAGAGTACTGGTTGACCAAGGAAGACATCAAAGTGTCAAGACAGAAAACTTAAGGCAATATGTCTTGAAAACAGAAAATGCACAACAAAACAAATGAGGAACAAATGGGAGGAAACTGGAGTCAACGAACTGTGACCGAACTGTGAGAAATCGCCTAAAGGAAATGGGATTTACATACAGAAAAGCTAAACGAAAACCATCATTAACACCTAAACAGAAAAAAACAAGGTTACAGTGGGCTAAGGAAAAGCAATCTTGGACTGTGGATGACTGGATGAAAGTTATTTTCATTGATGAATCACATATCTGCATTGGGCAAGGTGATGATGCTGGAACTTTTGTTTGGTGCCGTTCCAATGAGATTTATGAAGACAACTGCCTGAAGAAAACATGCATATTTCCACAGTCATTGATGATATGGGCCTGCAAATAGTCCGGATCTTAATCCGATTGAAAATCTGTGGTGAAAGTTGAAGAAAATGGTCCATGACAAGGCTCCAACCTGCAAAACTGATCTGGCAACTGCAATTAGAGAAACTTGGAGCCAGATTGATGAAGAGTATTGTTTGTCACTCATTAAGTCCATGCCTCAGAGACTGCAAGCTGTTATAAAAGCCAGAGGTGGTGCAACAAAGTACTAGTGGTATATTGAAGTGTTCTTTTGTTTGTTTGTTTTTCATGATTCCATAATTCTTTCCTTGGAAGAGTGATTCCATATTTTTTTCCCTCTGCTTGGTCTAAAAAAGTAACTGTTACTGACTACTACATTTGTTTTCTTGATTTCTTTTAGTGTTTCTTAAAGCCAGAGAGTTGACGTTTGAAATGACTTTAGTTTTGTGTAATGTCTGTGATCTGCCTTTTTTCTACAAAAGTGAACATCCTCCAAGACTGGTGATTCCATAATTTTTGCCAGGGGCTGTAAATGTCTCTAAATCAAACAAAGCCATTTTCCCCCTTTTTTTCCCCCAAGTCCACACACGTAAACACAATCCACCGCACTACCACCACTACCACTAACCGGTATAGCACAACACTGCGACCAATACTACTCCAGGCCGGACATCAACACACACAAATATTATTAATAATCAAGGGAAATATGTTTTATGATCCCGGATGAGCCCCCAAATAAATGTTACAACCCAAGTTAGTCTAGGGGTGTGTGGGGAATAACACTTATTTGATTATTAAAAATATCAGTTGTGTGTGTGTGTGTAGTCAGGGACCATAGACAAGTAGTGCGTATCAACCAGGTGATTTATTTATCTATATACAGGTGGAAAAGTGTGTGGTGCCAAGTGACAGTGGTGGTATTTGCAATTTATTTACAATAACATGTAACAAGACACAAAAGGGGAAAAGGGACGCGAGCGGCACCAAAGCAAAGAAATGAACAAAACAAGTCTAACTAATTTCAACCCCTCTAACCTAACTATAACAAAAGATAGGAAAAAAAGAGTCTTCAGCATCCAGGACACGCTAACTAACCTACACTATCTTTCCAAACCAAAAGTACAGAGGGTCGTGCTCGCTCCTAACCTAATGTGCCTAATACAAAAAAAAACTGAATTCCTACGTGCTGTACAATGTATGTCACGTGATGTACTTACCTGTCCACTATTCCCCAACACTAACAAAGTCACAAACCAGGGTAACGAACACTAAGTTTAACTAGACAGACAAGTGATTAGAACACAGCAGGGGAAACACGGACCAAATGAAAAAAAAATAAACACTGCATCTGATTTTGTTGTTTGCTCGTTGACTTTTGATTGATGGAATAACTGTTTTTTTTTCTTTCTTTCTAGTATACCAGTTGATAAACTGCCATGCAGTGGAAATGTAAGTTTTGCACTTGCACTTACACTTCAGAAAAGAAGGCACAATTTCTTAAGCACTACTGCATAAGCCATGGAACATATTCACGAGTTGTTCCAATACCATGTATTCATACTGAGTGTCCATGTGCTTTTAAGTCATTTAACGCATTAAAAGTACATTTATTACTTTCAGTAATAAAGTACATTTAGTACATTCCCACCAAAGAACTGCAGAATCAAGTAGTTTTGGTCATGCTTTAGTTTGTTACAAGTGCCATGTTTGTGATTTAACAGAGCAATGTAGCGAGTCCTTTCAAAGACTGTTCATTTGAGACAAATGTGTACTCCACATTTAATGCACATAAAAGTAAGGAAAACCAGCACCACTGCCATGGACATTTTAAGTTGGGGGCTGTGTTAAGCACTCAACTTGTTCACTTAGAAGAATATACAGCTCATACGCTTGTTGACAGCTCAATCAGTGAAGATGAATGTAATATGGCAGAAGAACAAGGCAATTTGGATGACACAAAACAAAAGTTGGAACACAATTTGGCATCACTTTTTCTGAAAATGCAAACAATCTTGCATATTTCTGATAGTGCGACACAAGAAATTATCCAACATTTGAATCAGATTCATTTATTGTCTGAGCCACTGTTATATAGCACAATACGGCAAACTATTGATAAGCACTACGATGAGGTAGACAGCACAGTTGTGAAAGAGCTTGTCAGGGCAGTTACTGACAGCAATGTGCTGTTACACTGTACAAATGAAGGAGGTCATCTTTCCACGACCAATAGGACAGCTTCATACTTCATGAGAGAATATTCAGTTGTTGTTCCAGTTGAGTACAAAATAGATGGAGATGAGCAATATTATGTGTACATCCCAATTATTCAAATGTTGCAGAAATTGCTAAATAAAAAGGAAGTTTTTGATGAGGTGATGGCTTCAGGTGAGACCTCAAGGGGATACAGCAGTTACAGGGATGGTACGCATTATACAGATAACTAATTTTTTGCAGGTGATTGTTGAATATTCCTTAATCTCTACATAGATGATTTTGAAGTGTCCAATCCACTTGGAATATCATGGAAAAAAACACAAAATGTGTGCCATCTACTGGGTTCCTGCGAACTTACCAGCAAAACACACATCATCTTTGCACACCATTCAGCTAGCTCTTCTGTGTAAAACAAATGTAGTTAAGCAAAATGGCTAGTCAAAAATACTCCACCCACTAATTGAAGACTTGAAATGTCTTGAAGCAGTTAGGATCATGTATAAGGGGATCTGTGTGCCCATTCGTTGGCAGGCTTTCAGGAGAGCTTTAGAGTGAATCGCCCTTGTAGATTCCCATACAAATTTTCAGACAGGACTAATCAGCCACACCAATTCAAAAATCATACACAAGTAAGCAAACAATAGGGGGAAATGGCCATGAAAATTGGGCCCTCTTGAGGCTCCTCCCACTCTTGATTGGACATAAAAAGTGAGAGAGAATGACCATACCTGGGAAATTCTAATGTTGTTGAAAGATATTGTTGAATTGGCTTTGTCTAGCCACTTTTCTGATGACACTGTGGAGTTCTTGAACTGGAAGATCTCAGAACACAGAGCTTTGCTTCAGGACGTGTTTCCAAACTTTGTGCTGCGTCCAAAGCATCACTACCTGGAGCATTATCCTCAACTGATCAGAATGTATGGGCCATTGAGGAATTTATGGACAATCAGATTTCAGGGGAAACACAAGTTCTTCAAGAAAGTGATCCGGGATGCACACAATTTCAAAAATGTCCCCCTAATGCTGGCCAAGAAGCATGAAATGGCAATTGCCTATCACATGGATGCCAGTTCTTTTTTCAAGCCAAGAGTACAAATGGACAGGGTCTGTAGTTCACTTATCACAGCCTTTCCTGAAAATGTTCAGGAATATCTACAGCTGCAGAGTCCTAATTGTAGCACTGTGCTAGTTTCATCCAGTGTTTATGTTGATGGAATTAAGTACTGCCCAGACGTGGTGGTTTCAGTTGGATCTTGTTCAGGTTTGCCAGAATTCATGCGGATTGAGAAAATCTTGACAATCAACACTGACATAATGTTCCTCTGCAAACCTCAGACTGCATGGTACATGGAGCATTTACGCTCTTATGAATTGTGCAGTTTACATTCACTGCAAGTTGTTCTGCCTTCTGAACTAAATGATCCCTTCCCTTTGGCAGTTTATAATGTCCAAGGCTGGCTCAGTGTCACACTGAAGTATTACATCTGCTGCTAAATGACATTGCATTGTATTATTGCTTGTAATTTTGACTTGTTTTTGCTTTCCGTTTTAGAATTTCACTTAGCCATGTCTATGATATTTTGCGTTATTGTGCATGACAGTGACATCTGAAAGTTAATAATTCCTGAAAAACCAGCTGATGTTGATGCCTTAAAACAAGTGGTGTAAGAGAAGCTACAGGTCACATACGCATTCGGTGTCCAATACGGAGACCCTGACTTTAATCATGCCTTATGTAATGTCAGTGACATTAATGATTTGCCAGAAAGGGCAACACTGAAAATAATTCCTCTACACACATCTCCCTCCTCAAGTCAAGCTGACACTGTACTTCTCTCAGGATCTGATTGTCTGCTGAACGACAGCTTGAATGGCCAGAGGTTGAATGAATGTTAAAATGGCCAACTATAGAACAAAATTGCATATATGTGGCTGTAGTGATGTTGCAGTTGAGGGAAAGAGAGGTGCAATGATGGCAACAAAATTAGGCATTAAAAAACTGAGGCGATTTGAATTGAATTTCTTGCCAAATTTCCTAACAGGGAAGATGAAGAAGGTCAAGAATGCACAAGAAAAGAACTTGTAGAAGAAATGAAAAAGAGGCCCCCAAACATGAGCTTGATTGGCAACAAGATGGATGGTACATTTGCCTTGAGACGGAAGGAAATCATCCACTCTGAACCTCCTGTCTGTGAGATCCTGGAAAAGTGGCCAGCACTTTTCATGGAAAGCCAGGTTTGTTTCCTCTTTCTCTTCAAAACCCTGTGTTTTTGTATGAATTGTGTTTGAATGTTAATAACAACTCTATGTTTGTGCTTAGATCTTAGCAGAATTTAAAAAATATCAGGAAAAAATCTGAGTACTATGCTGCGTTGGACACACATTCTGCTCGCTTGATTGAAATTTTCCAGAAAAAAGGAGGAAACAGGGAAGAAAACTTGATGAAATTTTGCAACAAGTTGAGTCAAAGGTGTTTTTTATGATGTCATCTTTGAATCATGATTTGCATGTGATGGTTACCCTTGGCCTATAACATGTCTACCTTCCTTTTCGTAGTCATCTGATGTAACACATGTTCGCACCACAGTGCTTCAGGGAATTCCAGTTCTTCTGGGGGATGACTCGGAGGAGCTTTTACTTGTAAGTAAAGTTATTGGTGTTTCTACCTTGTTAAATTGTCATTTTGTATCATTCCATTAGAGTATAGATCAGTTTATGAAAAATACTAAAAGTTGTAGGTAGTTTGCAGTAAATACTATATTTGTCTTTTCTGAAACAGTTTTGATTTGTGACATTGGTGATTTGAATGCCTTAACTAGATGAAATTGTGTACAAACAGATTACAGAATTATTTTGGCTTCATCAGCATTATACAATTTGAATTAATAAGATAAAATTATGTAAATAATGTGTGTGATTTATCTCCATAACAAAAATAAGATAATCTAAATGGTGGCTCAAGCAGTACAATTAGCATATTGTTAAAAAGAAAGTTATATATATTCTTAATTCTGTTTTATGATGTTAATAATTCAGAACAATGTAAAAGTACAATGAAGTAGTCCCTAGAACTTGTGTTTATATTCCAAGTTGTCTAATGGCATGCAATAGGTTCTGTTGAACAGAAAACAGAATTTAAATGAATAGTTCACCCAAAAATGGTAATTCATCCTTATGCTCAGTGATTTAAATCATGTCTTCTGAAACAATGTGTTTCTTGTCATCTCTATTTGGTGGTCATAATTTACAGCTCGGCATACAACGTATTATATTACAGGTATAAAGTTCTTTTTAATTAATTATTAGATTAAGGCTTACACATAGTTTCCAATACAGAGTTTAAGATCAATCCTTTAATCTTACAACTGGAGCTGCTAGTTTGCTTCAAATGCTTATCAAACAACAAGCACAAATTATGCAGAAGCGGAAGCCCTTCTGGTGTACTCAGTGTCTGAATTTACTTGCTTTCATTCACTCCATCAAGTGAACTATATTAGTGGGCTTATAGGCAATAGTGAATGAGGAGGCAATTTCAGATACAGCCCTGGTCTTGGAGACTCTGCTAATGAGCTGATAACCTGATTCAGGTGTGCTTGATTAAGGAGACATGCAAAATGTGTAGTGCTGGGGGGCCTCCAGGAGCATGGATGGGAACCACTGCTGTAGAACATTTCCAATAGCGTTCAAATGAAGAAATTCATGCTTTCCCTATTTTTCTTTCTCTACTTAGGATATAGATGTTGATGCTGACTTCAGTGAAGTAGATGTTGGCCTGCTCACAGTTTTAACTGAAGACATGCCTGCCAAACGTCAACACACGCTCAATGTGGACGCAACACGGGCAATCATTCCGGAGGGAAGAATTGTTGTGGATGGTGTCCCAAATTTGCCACATGCAGTATGTCTTCTCTTTGGTTTGATCTACGCTCTAAATTTAGACTACCCAAAGAAAATGAGGAACACATTTGATTTTATTCAGCGGGTGTTTCTTTCTTTGGGAGGGAATAATCTCAAACCCAAACTTCAGACAGTTAAAAATCAGTTTTTAAGATAATCTGGTCACTTTCTGCCTTGGATGCCTATATGTTGCCATATTTAAAGTGTTTAAGATGTTGCTATATTGGCATATTGGCATATTTAATTGCATTTATTTCAAGTAGCCAGTGCATGGTTCAAATCAGTCGTTAGTTATTACCTATAAAACTTTACCAAAGGTTTGTATTTCAGGGTTGCATAGCCCTGTTTAATTTAATTTTATTTTATTGTATTTTATTTTATTTTAATTTAATTTTATTTTTTGCTATGCTGCTCTGTTTGAAGTGCCTGAAAATACGACAGTATGGTACTGTCTATCCAAGAGAGTGATTAATAGATCACATTTTGAAAAAACATTTTTATTGTGATGTTCTTAAAGTTTTTCACAAAAATAAACAGTTGAGAATTTAAGACTTGTGTTAAGTGTATTCCATACATGTTGAATTACAAAAAGTTACATTCACTTTACTTGAAGAAAATGTGCAAACCGATTGCAGGTAGTTTTTTAAGTCTCCATATCTTAAAACGGCAGATTAAAACCATGCTGAGACTAAGAGCATTTAAGATGTTTGCAGAACACAATATAACACTGTTAGTTTAATGGAAAAAGTAGTCTTACTATTAAATCTTAAGAAGATTAATAAATATTCTAGAGTATATTAACTAGAATTGAAATTAAAGCAACTTGATGTTTATTACTTAATTTACTTGGAGTGTTTGCTTTCTTTACTTTCAGCCAATTATTAATTTAACTTCAGTTTTACCTTTAAGTTTGCTTAGCAAAAATAAGGCAATCGGTTTCCAAACATTTAAGTAAACAAGTTAGAATTTACAGTATATGGTCACAATAAATATGAATTAATTCTACTGTAGAATTTCTAAGTAATTGCTCTTCAAACTCACAAGATCTGTCAATATAATTGAACCAGTAGGCTAATTTGATTCATTATTAAAGGGACATTTCAAAGTGGTAAATGACAAGCCCAATTTATATCGGTTCAGAGTGAGCTCATCTATGCTCACAATAAAGATGAATTAATACTACTATAGAATATTTAAATAATTGCTCTTCAAACTCACAAGATCTGTGAGTATAATTGAACCAGTAGGCTAATTTGATTCATTATTAAAGGGACATTTCAAACTGGTAGATGACAAAACTCCATGATATCAGTTCAAAGCGAGTTCCTCTGGGTGAAGAATAAAGAACATTTAATTCTACTGTAGAATTCGTAAGCAATCGCTCTTCAAACTCACAAGATATGCGAGTATAATTGAACCAGGAGGCTCATTTGATTCATTATTAAAGGGACATTTCAAATTGGTAGATGACAAACCCAACTCATATCAGTTCAGAGTGAGCTCCTCTATGCTCACAATAAAGATGACTCAATTCTACTCTACACTTTCTAAGCAATTGCTATTCAAACTCACAAGATCTGTCAGTATAATTGAACCAGGAGGCTATTTTGATTCATTGTAAAAGGGACATTGCAAAGAGGCTAAGAGGCCAAGAGGCTATTATGATTCATTATAAAAGTGACATTTCAAACTGGTAGATGACATACCCAATTGATATCTGTTCAGTGAGTTCCTCTATGCTCACAATAAAGATCATATAATTCTACTGTAGAATTTTTAAGTAATTGCTCTTCAAACTCATAAGATCTGTCAGTATAACCGAACCAAGAGGCTCTTTGATTGGTAGATGACAACCCCAACTGATATCGGTTGAGTGAGCTCCTCTGTGCTCATAATAAAGATCAATTAATTCTAAATTTTTAAGTATTTCCCCTTCAAACTCACAAGATCTGTCAATATAACCGAACCAGGAGGCTAGTTTGATTCATTATAAAAGGGACATTTCAAACTATTAGATGACGATACTCAATGATTTCAGTTCACAGCGAGCTCCTCTATGCTCCCAATTAAGATCATTCAATTCTACTGTAGAATTTGTAATTAATTGCTCTTCAAATTCACAAGATCTGTCAGAATAATTGAACCAGGAGGCTATTTTGATTCATTATTAACCCTTTGATGCACAAGCTATGCAAACCCCTTCTAAACCCTAACCCTAAAATGACCTGTATTCATTTCCTGTCTTATTTTATGCATGGCTGGGTGTTTTTTGTTTCATCTTTTGAAATCAGTTTATTTCAGCATTTAATATTCCATGAGCTATGAATTCCATGATCCATGAATATTCATAATATATTGTTTTCAATGACCACAAATTATTATTTTAATTTTTCCTAGGGTTTGTGTTACTACATCAAGTTTACACACATGGGTCAAAAATGACCCATCTATGCAAGCATGATAAAACGAAAGAATAAACACAACATTTTGTTAAAATGCCTGGTGCACAGGGTACACTAGCTGCTGATTTTTCTGTTTAGGGCAGCTGGGCAGATCCTACACCTCTTTCTCTTTGATTGTCCCTCCTGTCTGATGTCTACTTGTGGCTGGGTGGTGGCTGCATTTTGTTTTTTTTACCCACATCTTCCCATTGCCTCTGTAATATGGTTTTGAAGGTGCGGCGTGCCCTCCAAGCACCTCTTCATATGTGACATGACAAGCTCTTTGACCAGCTCCTTGATGAATAGCCGTCGTGCATTGGTCACACCTTGGTGCAAGCATTGAGGGTGGCAACATCCATCACATTGTACCATGGGCCACCTCTTTGTTCTCTGCTTGAGTAGGTACGAACCATCTGATCCATTGTGTCCACTCCTCCTTTGGTTCTGTTATAGTACTGGATCATTTCTGGTTTCTTTTTAACACTGTTGTCATCCACTTCTTCAGCACATAGCTTACCATGGTCATGTTGCCATTGAATCCAAATTCTGAGGTATACTTCTCCCTCAGTTTGGATGGCTTCATGACAGGCGGTATGTCCGTCTTATTCTGGCAAAGAGTCCCCACAATGGTCGGGTTCTTCTCAAGAAGCTCCTTAGCCAGAGGGACACTGGTGAAGAAGTTGTCTATTGTGATGTTGTGACACAAGCTGCTCATCTATGGTGACACAGTCACTGGGGATGAACTGTCTCCTGCAGTTGGCCAGGAAACAGTCACACACATAGCTGAATGCAACCTTGTGATCTGTTTCCAGTTGCAAAGCTCTGGTCCTCTTATCATTAAACCATATGAACCTGTGAATATCCTCGTATCTCCTCAGCCCCATGGTGGCTTTGTACAAAAGCAGCCATACTGAGTAGTGAAATGTGTGGCATGTGAATAGTTTTCTGCAGTAAATATGTTGTTACTTGAAGAAATTTGCAAATATCAAAGATTCCTATATGGATCATTTTTGACCCATATGTGTAAAATTGATGTAGAAATACAAAAACTGTTTGTTTATAAAGAAAGAAAGGAAAAATAAACATGATGATTTGTAGAAATTAAAAACAAGATATTTAATGAATACCTGGAATAACAAATGATAAAATACATTTCATTCAAAGATTCAGCAAAGAAACACTCAGCCATGATTGAAATAACATAGGGAATGAATATGGGTCATTTTAGACCCATATCATGCATTAGAAGGGTAATGATACAAAAACGATTTTTATTCAAAAACAAGTTTATTGAGGAATACCTGGAATATTGAATGATAAAATTAATTACTTGCAAAGATATAGAAAATAAAAACTGTCGGGTCACTTTAGACCCATGTTGTGCATCAAAGGGTTAAAGGGACATTTCAAACAGGTAGATGACGAAACTAAATGATATCAGTTCAGTGCGAGCTCCTCTATAGTCAGAAAAAAGATGAATTAATTCTACTGTAGAATTTTAAAGTAATTGCTCTTCAAAGTCACAAGATATGGGAGAATAATTGAACCGGGAGGCTAATTTGATTTATTATTAAAGGGACATTTTTGGTAGATGACAAAACCCAATGCTATCAATTCAGAATGAGCTCCTCTATGCTCACAATTGAGATCATTTAATTCTACTACAGAATTTTTATGTAATTGCTCTTCAAACTCACACGATCTATCAATATAATTGAATTAGGAGGCTTTTTTGATTCATTATTAAAGGGACATTTCAAACTGGTAGATGACAATAAAAGCTCATATTAGTTCAAAGCGAGCTCCTCTATGATGTCAATAAAGATCAACTAATTCTACTGTAGAATTCTTAAGTAATTGCCCTTCATACTCACAAGATCTGTCAGTATAATTGAACCAGGAGGCTTTTTTGATTCATTGTAAAAGGGACATTTCAAATTGCTAGATGACGAAACTCAATGAAATCAGTTTACAGCGAGCTTCTCTATGCTCAGAATAAAGATCATTTTATTCTACTGTAGAATTTTTAAGTAATTGCTCTTCAAACTCACAAGATCTGTCAGAATAATTGAACTAGGAGGCTTTTTTGATTCATTATTAAAGGGACATTTCTAATCGGTAGATGACAATACCAATGCATATCGGTTCAAAGCCAGCTCCTCTATGCATACATTGACAGATCTTGTGGGTTTGAAAAGCAATTACTTAAAGATTCTACAGTCAAATTAAATGAACTTTATTCTCAGCATAGAGGAGCTCGCTCTGAACTGATATCATTGAGTTTCTTCATCTTCCAATTTGAAATGTTCCTTTAATAATGAATCAAAGAAGCCTCCTAGTTCAATTATATTGACAGATCTTGTGAGTTTGAAGAGCAATTACTTAAAAACTCTACAGAATAATTAAATTATCTTGATTCTGAGCATAGAGGAGCTTGATGTGACCTGATATCATTGAGTTTCGTCATCTTCCAGTTTGAAATGTCCCTTTAATAATGAATCAAAAAAGCCTCCTAGTTCAATTATATTGACAAATCTTGTGAGTTTGAAGAGCAATTACTTGAAAATTCTACAGTACAATTAATTGATCTTTATTCTGGGCATACAGGAGTTCACTATGAACTGATCTGGCTGGGTTTGATTGTCTAACAATTTGAAATGTCCCTTTAATAATGAATCAAACGAGCCTCCTGGTTCAGTTATATTGACAGGTCTTGTGAGTTTGAAGAGCAATTACTTAAGAATTCTACAGTAGAATTAATTTATCTTTATTCTGAGCATAGAGGAGCTCACTGTGAACTGATATCATTGAGTTTTTTTATCTACCAATTTGAAATGTCCCTTTAATAATGAATTAAAATAGCCTCCAGGTTCAATTACATTGATAGTTTCATTGATTGTGAAGAACAATAAATTTTAATTTCTACGGTAAAATTCTACTTTTTACTTTATATTTCTAAACTAATTCCTTTCTATTGTAAGCATAGAGTAGGTCACTGTATACTAATTTGAGTGGGTTTGAGATTTGAAATGTCCATTTTATTTCAGCAGTACGTAAGGAAATATTAATTTTAATACTATAATAATAGAAATTTTAACATTTTTGTGTCAGAGCCTTCCTCTGTAAAATGATCCATCTATATTTTTTAAAAATGTATCCCTGGTTAGGGATATATTATAATGGTTATGGATTATTATTATGGTTAGGGATTTATAATAATAATATTTTATATTATTATATTTTATATAATACTAATAATAATAATAATAATAATAATAATAATAATAATAATAATAATAATAATAATAATAATGAAGTTTCTTAAATTATGTTTTTATTTTTATTTGCCTTAATAATTTATACCGTTTCTATGAACGATTTTGCCCATTATTTAGAAGTAAAGGCTCAAATATAAAAACATTTACCCTGGATACTCATAAATACTGTGACCTGTTGTGTGTTGGTTTTGTAATTTTTTTTAGCTTTCTGCTTTCGGTGTTACTACCGCAAAAAGTGTCTGAAAGCCACGCCCCTAAATTGCACGAGCGGCTAGATTAACCGTTTCCGGAGAGGAGTAAAAGGTCCAATAGTCCACAAAGTCTTCATACACCTGGTCTATGCAAATTTCCTTTGGTTTCTCTTTGACCTCGTTCAGACCAGTTTTGATGTGAGGCTCATCTCGCCAGTCGCAGAAGACGGCTTCGGCGATACCCTGATTTTTTTTTTTCAAGGGATGGAGTGTTTTTGATACCGCACAATTTCAGACCTCTAGCCACCTTGTATTTCGACCACGGTTTAAACAGCCTTTTCACCGGTGTGTAGGCATTCATCTGCAGATAGCACCTGTCAGGTTCAATCAAACACGTGCTGGAGTTGACTCGGGTTATTACTCATGCAGTCCAATCTCCTGTCACTGCAAGGATGAACCTAGCTGGCACAGTGTTGGTTATGGACCCATCAGTTTCAGAATTCGTTGACAGATAGGTGAGATTTCTTTTTCCTAGGGATTCGCCAATGTTTTTGCCAACTTCAAAACCCAAACTGGTCACATCATTATCCATGTTGGACCAACCGACTTGTAAAATTGGGTCTGAATTCATGAGCCATATTGTTTGCTGATGCTCAGAAGGTTTTTTTTTTATCTTAATATGAAGGCAGACTCAGTTATATATCATATGAGAGGAGGCTTGGGAGAACGTTGGGTTTCTGCTCAGTCTCGAAAGAATAATAAAATTTGGCAATACCCAATACTAAATCTTTTCATGCCCTAAAACGTTTTCAAATCTTCCCAAAGTAGATTTAACCTTTTTAAATCTGGACAGGTGCCTCTGGACAAGCGGCCATAATTGAACACTCAAAGAATTAACGTTATTCTATCTATCTATCTATCTCTCTCTCTCTGTGTGTGTGTGTGTGTGTGTGCTCAATATCATTAACCTTGACATTTTATGCAGCAGAGAGTCTGGGTGTCGATATCAAATCATCAAACGGATATCATATACATAAAGAATAGATAGAAGAATAGATAAAAATTAGTTGGGTTGTGGGTTGTTACGTCCTGGGGTATGTTTGTGTGTTTTGTGTTTTGTTCTCTCCCTTTTTTTTTTTGTTGTTCTCTCGCCTGCCTCTCTCTTGTCTCTCTCTCTGCAGCCGCTACCTCATTGGTTAACGGACCTGTCCATCTTGATTAACTCCGCTGATGTCACCGGCCG
>CM074980.1:10746273-10758387 GCA_037576825.1 Pangasius krempfi | reverse complement strand
TGGAAGGTGGGATTTGATGTGCCTCATGACAAGCCTCTCGAAGCACTTCATAGCGATGGGTGTGAGTGCAACGGGACAGTAGTCACTGAGGCAGGAGACTGAAGACTTCTTAGGCACTGGGATGATGGTCGTTGTCTTGAAGCATGTGGGAACAACGGCACTGCTCAGGGAGATGTTGAAGATGTCAGTAAAGACATCTGCTAGCTGTTCTGCACATTCCCTGAGCACCCAGCCAGGGATGTTGTCTGGTCCAGCAGACTTCCGTGGATTGACTCTGCGTAGAGTGTTCCTCACTTCATCTGTGGCTAGACAGATCACCTGGTCGTTGGTAGGAGGTGTGGTCTTCCTTGCCGTCACGTTCTGTGCTTCAAACCGGGCATAGAAGTCATTCAGCACATCTGGGAGGGAGGCGTCACTGTCACAAGCCGGTGGTGATGTCTTGTAGTTTGTGATCGCCTGGATGCCCTGCCACATGCGCCGGATCTGCTCTCCAGATCTGCCTGATCCATCCTGATGCCCTACTTTGGAGTTCTCATCAGTTGGAAATCACCCGCTGCTGTTGACGATGACCCCACATGGACAGCCTGAAGATCACTGAAATTACTGAGGATGGTACCACTTAAAAACCATGAAGATGGATTTGGACCACAATTCTTATGAACAGTTATGCTATGATGGCTTAGGACTACAATTGCCATTATATCTTTAGGACTGCAATTGCCATGAACAGTTTTGCACTCAAGTCTCCATCAGTGAACAGTGGATAAGTTCAACAAAATTGCGTTGAAATGTAATGAATTTCCTGGTTACACAATTTCACTATTTGACCAGTTATAGAAGGGATTTATTTATAATTGCACTATCCATTGTCACCCAGATGAGGATGGGTTCCCTTTTGAGTCTGGTTCCTCTCAAGCGTTCTTCCTCATATTGTCTCAGGGAGTTTTTCCTTCCCACCGTCTCCTCTGGCTTGCTCATTATAGATAAATTCATACATTTAAAATATATGCTTTGTGACAATGTAAATTGTTAAAGTGCTATACAAATAAAATTTAATTGAATACTATTATCATTAGGCGCTGCAGAATATTAAGGAACTGTGGAGCTCTCTCTACACAACAAACAACTTTAATTAATTATGCTTTATATTTTACCCAGCACACAGTTTTTAGGTAGAATCAGCTGATGAAGCCAGAAGCTTCCTCCAACTAACCAGCTTTATTTTTTATTCACCTGTCTGTTCCTTAGCTTCTAACTTAACTCTTAGATTATCACTGATTTATCATGTTTGGTAATTAATGACAATTATATTTCATTTATCCTGAGTGACATAATAACATAACATTATAAGACTATGTTAGATTTTTTATCTTTTGCCCACTCAGTCATTCAAGCACCTAAAACCCAATTTTTAGCACTAAAACACACAAAATCTGGCTCATTATGACTAATGACGATTAGATTTCACTTATCCTTAGTGACAGAATGTTACACAGGTACTCTGCTTATTACAGCAACTAGCATCTGAGCTCTGTGTCTAAAGTTAGCATTTTAGCATTTAGCTTTTGCCCACTAGGCCATTTAAGTGCTTGAAAACCACTTATAGCACTGACTGGCTCTTTATGATTAATGATGATTACATTTCCATATTCTGAGTGATTTATCATGTTGCACAGGTACTCTGCTCTTTGCAAAATTTGACACATACTAATTTATAAGGATGGTTAAGAGTGCCTCTACTGCTCTGTCATTTATAAATAAAAAGTTCTCAGTGATTTTTAGCTGAAACTATTACTATTAGCATTGTTAGCATAGAAAAATAGTTAACATTACATACATTTAAAGGTGGTTGATCCAAAGTATTTATTTTCCCGACTCTCTCATATGATAAAAAATGCATTTACTGAAGCTTACAGATTGTGTTTACAGATCTTTCCAGGAGCAAGATTGCTAATTCCATTCCACTGCTAATTCCAACTTCATTCCCTCATCAGTAATAAAATATTCCATCTTGGAAAAGCACAGCATGATATTAGCCAACACAAGAATTACCTGGCTGCACTAGGAGCTTCGGACATGTTTTTCTTTCCCAGCATACTGCAGGGGGCGGGGCAGAGTGAAGGGGTGTTGGATAGTGTCTATAAAATGTCCATCCAAACAATTCCAGTCCAATTGAAGTGCTTTTGCAGTTTTGCAAAAAAAAATTTTTTTTTTTTTTTCAGACACATCATACACTTGTGCTGAGACCATGGCTTAAAACAGCAATTTTTTTTTTTTTTATCAAGATCTGCATATTTTCCAGGTAATTTCTACATTTTTGAAGTGTAAAAAAATCAATTATTCCTTTTAAATATAAACAGGTATTATTTATTCTTTTTTCCCCCCATCAAAACTGTTTATCAAGGATGTGCTGAATTTTTAAATTTTAAAAACACTGAAATTACAACGTGTAAAAATTGAGTGTAAAACAATCAGAAACATTTTAGGGAAAAATACGAAAAATAAAAAGTCACAAAAACCTGGCTGCATAGGCGTGCACACTATCTCATAACTGGGGATGTGGCTGTGTTCAGAATGAACCAATCACATTTAATCTCATGTTCAAATGTAATTATTATACAGCTGTCAATAAAGACACGCTGTTTCTGTAGGATTTTATAATCTGGTTCAGATTCAGGAATAAGATGAGTGGAAGACAGATTTTAGCACCACCTCTAGTCACTATGAGTATGCTGTATGGGCTCTCTTGCCGCCACCCCCCCCCATCCCCCCCACACCCCCCCCACACACACACAGTTCCAATGTCTCATCAACAATGTCCTATGGGACATGCTAGGAAAATACCTCATAGCCTACATTGACGACATTTTGATCTACTCTCCTTCCCCGGAAACCCATGTTCGCCATATCTGCCAAGTCCTGGAGTACCTACTGCAAAATCAACTTTTTGTAAAAGGAATAAAATGTGAATTCCACAAGAGCCAGATCTCATTATTAGGGTATATCATTAGCGTTGAAGGCGTAATCATGGACCAAGCCAATTTTTACAGATGTTCATCTGGGGCTTCAGTTCAATAGCCCACCCCCTAACGTCCCTACAAACGTTTGGCTTGGAACAATGCAGTCGAGGGGGCATTCACCAAGCTAAACTCCCAAAAAAGCCAAGGTCCCTAGAGCTCATGCCCCTTTCCATGCCACAGTGGCCTTAGTGCCCCCTGGTGGTGAACCTCATCAAAGACCTCCCAGAGTCCAACAGGAACACGGTCATCCTGGACATTGCTGACCATGTCTCCAAATCCGTGCGCCTTATCCCTCTGCCCAGCCTACCCACGGCCTTTGCTACATAAGAACTGCTATTCACCCACGTATTCCACTATTGCAGAATCCCTGAGGACACCATCAGTGACCGTGGCACTCAGTTCATGTAACGGGTCTGGTGGTCACAAGTCAAGCTTTATACAGAAACTGGGGGTAACTGTGAGCCTAACCTCAGGGTATCACCCACAGACCAACAGGCAGATGGAGTGGGCCAATCAGGAGATTGGCCGTTTTCTAAGTACTTACTTCGCACAGAACCAGTAGGATTGGGCTCAGTTCCTGTCTTGGACCGAGTGTGCTCAGTAACCAATCTCCCCATTCACCGGGAATGTTAACCCCACCAATTTTCCAGTCAGTGGTTAAAACAGAGCGAACAGGTCTGGGAAAGCACACATTAATGCCTAGAATGAGTGGCACTCACCAACAAAGAACACGCAGACCGTCATCGAGGAGAAAGCCCATGTTACCACCTGGAGGTTGAGTTTGGATAGCCACAAACCTCAGAAACCTCAGATCTGAGAAACCCCCACGGATTCAAGAAACTAAACCCTAAATACATCGGCCCATACAAAATCTTAAAACAGGTCAATGAGGTCACGTATAAACTCGACCTACCCTGCCACTGCAGACTAGCACCCTCCTTCCACGTTTCACACTTCAAGCTCATTGTACAGGGACCTCTGCCCACTAACATTCCCCCTATCACTCCACCAGAACCACAGGAAATAGAAGGTCAACCTATACTCAACCACACTCAACTCACACTGCAGAAGGGGTAAGCCGGAGTATCTCATTTATTGGGTATGGTCCTGAGGAACAGTGCTGGATCCTGGGTCGCGACATCCTTGATCCCAGCCTATGCCAAGAATTTCACTCCAGACACCCAGAATGCCTGGGCCCCGTCCTACATGGAGGCCCACCTCAGACCACATTTCTGTTATGCTAATCCCAGAATATGCACCACTCGTCAGAAGCTCCAAACCGATTCTGAAGCAGGTAAAAACCTGGCCAGCAGGAGCCATCTCTGCTCTGTGTTTTGAGCACACTGATTGGCTGATTGGCATGTTCAGGGAAGCGGCAACTGACGGCAACTTCACCAAGTTGGAGGACTACATGACATCAGTGACCAGCTATATCAGCAAGTGCATTGACAAAGTGGCCCTAAGAACAGTGAGGGCCAAACTGTCCCAGGCCATCAGAGAGGTAAAGCGCACACACACACACACACACACAGAGAATCCACAGCTACTTCCAGGATAGCAGAGAAACGCAGCACATGTGGCAGGGCATCACCAAATATACGACATCACCACCTGCCTCTGACAGTGAATCCTCCCTTCCAGATGCATTGAACTACTTCTATGCTTTGTTTGAGGTGCAGAATGATGTGATGGTGAGGAAAAACACCCCTGCTCCCCATGACCAGGTGCTGTGTCTAACCACGGCTGATGTGAGGCAGATGTTAACCCACAGAAGTCTGCTGGACTAGACAACATTCCTGGCAGAGTGCTCAGAAGGTGTGCAGACCAACTGGTGGATGTTTTAACAGACACCTCAACAGTCTTCAACACCTCCCTGAGCAGCGCCGTCGTTCCAACGTGCTTCAAGGCCACCACCATCATCCCCATGCCAAAGAAGTCTCCAGTGTCCTGCCTCAACAACTACCATCGCGTTGCACTCACACCAACTGATTAACGCCATTACCACCACCCTCCACCTGAACAAAAAGGACACATATGTTTGAATGCTGTTCATAGATATCAGTTCAGCATTCAACACAATCATTCCACAGCACCTGATTGGAAAGCTGAACCTGCTGGGCCTGAACACCTCCCTCTGCAACTGGATCCTGGACTTCCTGACTGGGAGACCACAGTCAGTCCAGATAGGGAACAGCATCTCCAGCACCACCACATTGAGCACTGGGGCCCCACAGGGCTGTGTGCTCAGTCCACTGCTGTTCACCCTGCTGACTCACGACTGTGTAGCAATGCACTGCTCGAATCACATCATCAAGTTGGCCGATGACATGACCTGGTGGGTCTCATCAGCAAGAACGATGAGTCAGCGTACAGAGAGGAGATGCAGCAGCTAACAGACTGGTGCGGAACCAACAACCTGTCTCTGAATGTGGACAAAACCAAAGAGATGGTTGTTGACTTCAGAAGAGCACAAAGTGACCACTCTCCACTAAACATTGGTGGCTCCTCTGTGGAGATTGTTAAGAGCACCAAATTTCTTGGTGTTCACCTGGCGGAGGACCTCACCTGGTCCCTCAACACCAGCTCCATAACAAAGAAAGCCCAGTACCCCATCTACTCCCACCCCCATCCCCACCATGTTCTACAGAGGGACTATCGAGAGCATCCTGAGCAGCTGGATCACTGCCTGGTTTGGGAATTGCACCGTCTCTGATCGCAAGACCCTGCAGCAGATAGTGAGGACAGCTAAGAAGATCGGGGGCTCTCTTCCCACCATCACAGACACTTACACCGCAAGCTGCATCCGCAAAGCCACCAGAATTGTGGATGATGCCACGCACCCCTCACACAATCTCTTCATCCTACTGCTGTCTGGCAAACGGTACCAAAGCATTCGGGCCCTCACGATCAGACTGTTTAATCCCACAAGCCATCAGGCTACTCAACACTGAGACTGAACTGACAACACACACACTCAACTGCACATCACCTCATTCTCTTTGCAATTTTTTGCACATTCAATTCCTGCTGCTGCAATATTTATTATATACTGTATGTAATCTTTATACTCTCTACCTGGCTGCTACTCCTTGTTTACATTTACAGAAACCTATATTGTTACTCTTTTGCACTACTGTCATCTGATTCACTTTCTACTATAACTGTGTACTAGTCAGCGCTGCACTGTAACTTACAGTGCCCATTGTCTTGGTTGGTTGTTTTGTACAGTCTTGTGCTGTCTGTACATGTTTGCACTGTGCACTTTATTTAAATATATGTAGTCTCCTGTAGTTCTGGGTTTGTTTTATGTAGCACCTTGGTCCTGAAGGAGCGTTGTTTCGTTTCACTGTGTACTAACTAGCTGTATATGGTTGAAATGACAATAAAGCCACTTGACTTGAGGAGGAACAGTGCACCCCCAGGAGCAAGCACTTTGTGTGCGTGTGTGTGGGCAATTTGTCAGGTCAACGCCTTCATTACCTTACAGTAGAATAAGAGTTAATTTAAATTTACATTAGGCTACAATGTGGAGCCAACCTGGCTCTGGCCCATTTAACTTCAGGTATGCTAGATTATTTTAAAAAAAATTAAACAGACATTACTGTCTGATAGCTTACTTGATGTAATGAATGGACACAAGATGAAAAAATAAACACAATTACTTAATTTTATCACCAGATCATTGGTTCTTCAAAAACAACTAGACTAGTTCTTGACTAGTGAGGATAATGCCATAGAGTGGTAAATTCCTTTTGCCTATACTAATTTAGCACTTGTCAGAATAATCTCACTTCTCCCACAACTTATAATGTGAGTATATTGTAGAATGTAAGTAGAATGGTGATAATTCCACAATATAGTATTATAAAATATTATATATCCAAAAAAAATCTTAAAGTGCAATTTCTCTTAATGCTCCCAGTTGCTCACTGTTTCAAATACTGAAGCCAAATAAATGTGGTAAAATTGATTTCACATTCAATATTCAAATTTCTGTCTTCAATAGCTTTCGACTGGTAGGCTCAAAAAGGCTAAAACATGTAAATTATTGTTATTCACAACCAAGTCAATCAGCTACAAACTTTTATTTTCTGGTAAATTTTGTTTAAAATCCCGATGATGTATTGATTTCTATGCAGATCCGTAATCGTGAGGAGACCTAAGGGACAGTCTACAAATTACAGATTTCGTTTAAGGTTGTCCTTCAGGTAGTCAATGTAATGAATAATACACTAATGAGTTAAACAATATGTATAGTATATCATGATGTAATTAACATATACATATTTTTATTTGTTTTTGTTTTAAATTTATATTAAAAAGATGGTTAATTTGTATATATTGTGTATATAATTGTGCATCTATTGCAAAACCACTACTCTGATTTATAAAAAAGATAAAGTAAAGAAAACGATTTTGTAAAGAATGTAAACGAAGAAATAGCTCCGCAGTAATGGGTTGTCATAGACAGATTTTTTAAATAAATTTCTAAATTTCAGGACTATTGTTCCAAAACAAGTAGTACCATATTTTGCACCTTCTGTAGAATATACAGTAAGTCAAATATTTGGACAGTGACACAATTTTCATAATTTTGCCTCTGTACACCACAACAATGAATTTGAAATGAAGCAATTAAGTTGAAGTGTAGACTTTCAGCTTTAATTCAAGGGGTTGAACAAAAATATTGCATTAACCGTTTTTGTGTCACTGTTCAATACTTATCAACCTAACTACTACATCTCATTTTAGTGAATTGAACTCTTGCCAAATTTTATTGCATTTTTAATGGGAAAATATTCAATAGCTTAATATCAGTTGAACATATTGATCCAAATCAACGTCAAATTATGTACCTTCCCAGGTAGTATATTATACCTCACTTTGGCATTTTTAACTTTTACTGTTTTTTTTTTTTAATTAATTTTTAGCTGGAAAAAATTTCAATAGCTTCTGAACACTCAAGATACTTGGTCCAAAATTAGTCATGCAATATTATACACCTGTTCTTGAATATACTACACTCTTAACTTTGGTGTACTGTTACAAAACTTTAGAATTTTTTTTAATTCTAAAATAATTTTACTAAATTCTTGAAAACGGTTGAATTTTCTGATCCAAAACAAAATATGCGCCTTCTCTCATATATATTACACTATTTACTTTGGCAAGTTTAACTGTTAAAAATTTTCATGAAAATTTGTTATTTGGAAAAAAAAAATACAATAGTTTCTAAACAGTTGAATGAATTGACCCAAAACAACTTGTACAATTAGTTATTTAGGTATTATGCACCTAGAATGTATTACACTTTTACCAATTTTAATGAATTTTTGTAAGAAAAAAATCAATAGCTTTGACCAGTCAACATTATTATTCCAAAACAAGCTGTGCACAATATTATGCACCATTTCTGGAAAATACTACACCTCTCTTAAAACCAAGACAAAAAACAAATGCCATCAGTTGTAATTATAAATGCGTGCTTTCTGTGTTCTTTTAGATAAAGTTTGAAAGATGTCAATGGTGCTTTCATGCATTTGACATGCTACCAATTGCAAAAATACTGAAGTTGTTGGTTGTAATTACTGAAAAGCTTTATAAAGTTTAATATGCTTTATTGTATTTATTGTATATTATTTGTACAGATTGTCTGCCTGACATTTTTGTCTTGACACATGAATAAAATAATTAGTAGAAACAAGTCCTATACAATAATATTCCCTTTTATGAACATATGTGTAATATTAAAAATAATTAGTATTTGTGTATTAATTGATTTATTTGTTATATTGAAGATATATATTATTTTTAAGTAAAAGCTTAATTAAAATGTAAGCTTTCCCTAAAAATGCTCATACTAATTAATAAATTACTATGATTTACTGTGTTTTACATAACAATGCTTGAAAGATGGTGCATGCTGCTCAAACAAAGCACAGACTAAAGTAAACATTTAAATTTAGTCATTTTTATATTATAACCATAGAAATATGGAGAAATGTCTGAAAACAAAATAAAAATAGTTACAATTGACAGCAGGTCCCTAGGTTTTCACGGGGCTTAGGTGCTAACTGGGCTCTGGGGGGTGGTGGTGGTTGGGGGGTTTGAAATTATTCAAAGGAAATTTTATGTTATTTAAAAAATATTTTCACTTTGTCTTCGACCATTATCCTTACCATATTTGTGAAAGAAAGCTGGCGACACATTGTATTTATAGTCAAAAGGCTATTCATTTCACCAAATAACATGTTTAAGATTTAATGAAAATATATGGATTACCTAAACTTGTACACATAGGAAGAATAAACATGCTACAATCCATATGCAATTATTTTGAAAATGCCACCCAATGGACGGGGCACAGTGGCTTAGTGGTTAGCACGTTTAGGGCTGAGGCTTCAAATTCCACCTCCGAAACTTTCCCTACAGATTCAGCGCCTCGACATCAGGAGTATATTCGGAGAAAATGTTTTACTTTTTCGCAGTCAGGATTTTCTCATTTTGATTAAATGGTCGTAGTTGACTCTCTTTTTCATGAACTTCAAGCATGTATTCTTATAATAGTTTGGCGTGTCGTTCCTGCGCTATTGACCAGAATTCCCGAATGTCTGAATATGAAACTAACTTTACTGCAGTAGCCAAATACTGATGAGACTGGGATTTATTTTTCCAACATTTAATCAAAATAAAATCTAACCAAATAAAATACATTTAGTTTGATAGGTTTATTTTTACGTACAATAATATAACAATATTTACAACTTTTATTAAATCGGGTATTGTAGTGATATTCACGTAAAGGCAAAAATGGCCAAAATAGTCTATGCAATACCGTACACTAAGTTAACATTATAGATAATTACTCAGAGTTTTACACTACGTATCTGGTAATGACACGATAACAACAGATACATTTGAATGCCAAAACCTAATGACTCTTGGCTAGTCTAAAATATCAAAATATCGTGCTGAATAATTAAGGTTGCAGTTAGGCGACAAGCTAGAGGTTAGCACAAAAAGATAAGTATGCTAGTTAACAAATTCTACCTCGAATAAGCTTTAGTTGTAGAAGTTTACCCTACCTTTTCCGTGAAATGGTACAGCGCTTCATTCAGCGTGTTTCTGTTATTTTCAAGAAGGAGTAATTTGTAAATAAGTGAAGTTCTCATGTCTCAGGACTGCGGTTAAACCAGCCGCTCCTCCTGAAACCACGGTTAATCTAGCCGCTCGTGCAATTCTGGGGCGCGGCTTTTAGACACTTAGCGGTAATAACACCGAAAGCGGAAAGCGCGCGCCCGCGAGCTTCTACGTAACCAAAGCAACTCAACGTTTATATAAACTGAAATTTAAATAAATAACAAAACCAACACACAACAGTTCACAGTATTTATGAGTATCCAGGGTAAATGTTTTTATATTTACGCCTTTACTTTTAAATAATGGGCAAAATCGGTCAAGTTTATAGAGACGGTATAAATAATTAAGGCAAATAAAAATAAAAACATCATTTAAGAAACCTCTTTATTATTATTATTATTATTATTATTATTATTATTATTATTATTATTATTATTATTATTAATTTATAAAATATAATAATATAAAATATATATTAATATAACAATATAAAATATTACTATTAAAAATCTAACCGTGAATAAAATCTTTAAAAATGTAGGTGAATCAGTTCACAGAGGAAGTTTCTGACACCAAGAATATGAATATTTTTCTAATTTTTTAAAGTTATTTTTTAAATATATATTTTTTATATATTTTTATTATATTATTAAATATTAATGTTTCCTTACCTACTGCTGAAATGAAATGGACATTTCAAATCTCAAACCCACTCAAATCAGTATACAATGACCTACTATATGCTTACAATATAAAGGAATTAATTTAGAAATATAAAGTAGAAAGTAGAATTTAACTGTAGAAATTTTAGTTCAGTGAATGAATCAATATAACTGAACCACGAGGCTATTTTGATTCCTTATAAAATGGACATTTCAAATTGGTAGATGAGATCACTTCACAGTGAGCTCCTCTATGCTCATAATAAAGATCAATTAATTCTACTGAACACTTTTTAAGTAATTCTTTAGAGGAGCCTCGTGGTTCAATTATATTGACAGATCCATTGACTTTGAGAAGCAAATACTTAAAAATTCTACAGTAGAATTATTTCATTATTATTGTGAGCATAGAGTAGGTCACTGTGAACTGATCTGAGTGGGTTTGGTCATCTACTAATTTGAAATGTCCATTTTATAAGGAATCAAAATAGCCTTAATAATATAATAGTGTTATTACCGCTAAGTATCTAAAAGCCGCGCCCCAGAATTGCACGAGCGGCTAGATTAACCGTGGTTTCAGGAAGAGCGGCGAGTTTAACCGCAGCCTGACACGACAGTTAAAAACCTGATCGGACCAAGGAAATGCTAAGCAAATATTAGGCTAAACCGTTCGCTGTTCTCATTGATACTGTTAGTGCTTTATAGAATACACAATTAACTGGGCAATCTTGATAGATTACAATGTGTAACAGTTCGCATTGTGCAGTAAAGGTTAATACATAAATGTGAAGATCTTGTTTTAATTACGATGAAGATGAAACTTGAAGAAGTAATAAAAATGGTTAATTACACATTTATTCAATCATTTATTTATCTTCAATATTGCTTTATGCTGGTCAGGAATGCTTTGGAGCCTGTCCCAGGCACAGTGGGAGGAAGGCAGGAGAATTCACCCCAGATGGGATGCCAGTCCATAACAGGGCACAATGGACGCACACATTCACACTCTAATTCACACCTAGGGGCAGTTTAGCATGTTCCTCAGACCATTCCTGAACAGTTTTTGCAGTGTGGCAGGGCGTATTATCCTGCTCAAGGAGGGAATACCTTTGCCACGAAGGGTAGAAAATGTGCAGAAAATGTGATTCATCAGACCAGGCCACCTTCATCCATTGCTCTTCACCTGTCAGTGCTTTTAATGTTATGGCTTATATATATAATATACAGTCAGGTCCATAAATATTGGGACATCGACACAATTCTAACATTTTTGGCTCTATACACCACCACAA
>CM074980.1:10720822-10731898 GCA_037576825.1 Pangasius krempfi | reverse complement strand
TTGTGTAAAGCTGCTTTGAGACAATGACATTGTAAAAAGCGCTATACAAATAAAACTGAATTGAATTGAATTGAACTTTTACTCCACGTAGTTTCTGCTGAAAATACAGTTTCAAATTCTTTATAAACTCTGAGCAATATGTCAGCATCTCTCTGTCAGTCAATCATTCTTGCTATTTCATCCGCACAAGCTGAAAGATGGAAAGTTTTAATTCAGTTCTCAGGTTTTTTTTTTTTTTTAGAAAAGGTTGTATTACTAAGGGCTAGAGCAGACCTTACAGAGAGCACCCTCTCCAACACACTTTAACTGGAGCACATATGCTGTCATTAAACTTTACTTTCAATGTCACAAAATAAAACTCTTATTTTATCAATAAAATCAGAGCTAAAACCAAAACCTTTGACATTTTTCTATAGAGAACTATGTTCCACTCTGTTAAAGGGATTCTCTTGATCTATAAAGATCAATCACATATTCAGCCCAAATAATTTTGAGACCTCAAGAATGTCTAGAACTAAAGAGATGTCAAATATAGACCTCCCAGCCACACAGTAAGTTTGATCAATGTGGATGACCTCTTCCAGGACACTTCCCAGCCTAGTAGCCAACACTTTTTTTTAGCCAAAAGCAGTTTGTAGTCACTGCGTCACTGCATAGTTAGGACACAGGTATCCAGTTTTTTATTTATTTATTTTTTATGAGGACTGCTCTCCTGCAGTAACCCTCTAATTAGGCTATTGTTAAGGACATCCAGCAGGTCCTGCTTGAGATGCCAGTAAGGTTTGGTTTTTGAACCACAAGAAGTGGGTGTTTAGTTTCACAGGGGAAAATTGCATGCTTGTCAGTCAAAGAGGTAACAATTTCATCCAATCCCTGCTTTGCCTCTGAAGAAAGAGGATATTGGTCTCTGAAAAGTTGGAAGGATAACTTTGGTTGTACTTCCAATGGTGTAGCACTTTTCATACAGCCAAAGTCATACTGTGATTTAGCCCATAAAAACTCAGTAATACTTCTCTACTACTTTTTCTTACTTTAAACATAGCCTGATGTCTAGTTCTCACAACAGAAGAAAGATGAATGAAAGGAATACAATAGGCTTGCTTTGAGATAGAAAAATAGTTCTACTGTGTTCTGTTGCACCTCAATCGTCAAGAGAGACAGCGCAAAACCGACCATCATAGTAGACGTTAAAAAGAGTAATAGTTTCTGTCTCAGGTCAAAATTCAGGATTTTCCCAATCAGCAAATTTACCTTGGAATAGACTTCACTGTATACGTTATCATTGTTAACATCCCAAGTACAGAAATAATCACCTGCAGTCATAAGCGGATATATTATCCAATATCCGGTGAGGTTAAGGTTTGTCTTAAGGTTAGATTAGAGGATTCAATTGATATATTGAGGTGTCCAAGCAAACTACTCCCCAGTAGACTTACTCGACATTTGTGCAAATTAAAAAACAATGCAAAATAGTTTTAGTGTCCAGTTTAACTGGTTCAAGTGTAGATAAATATTCGATGAGTGGAAGGCCTGATCATAAATTGGTATCAATGCTTAACAAGAATGAATATTAATTAATGAGTGTGTCACCCCTTTGTCAACTAGAAATTAAATTTTTCCCCACATGCATGCATAGAAATTATTGGATTTTGATCAAGCTTGCAAGAAGCTTTTAGAAATTGACTGCCTCCTACCTTCTCCCCTGTCTCATCCCCTGCCGTTGACTGACCTTGTCCCCTAGATTTTGCAAATGTGAACTGGTGTTGCTGTGAGAACTGGGGCTGCTGGAATTTCACCTCCTCTGTCTCCATATGTGGGCATTCTTTTGCAAAATGTCTAACTTCACTACATTTGTAGCACACATTTCTTCTGCCTGCACTCATGCCGCCTTTGTAACTACACCCTCTTCTTCCTCCACCGCATCCTGTCATTTGTCTCCCCCAGCTGCTTCATCACTGACTTCCTTCATCAAGGTTCAAGGTTCTTTATTTGTCATATACATATTACATACATGTGATGTAATGTAGTGAAATCTTTTTCCTTAGTGTCTTTAGGAAAAACATTTAGATTAGCAGCTTTTAGAAAAATGAAATATAGAATATGAATATGCATAAATAGAATATGTTAATAAAACAAAAAACTGATATACAGAGATGTAGTGCACAAAAAAATTGTCTTTTAGTGCAACTGTTTCTGTATAGAAATATACAGAGGTGTACAATGTAAAGTTTTTTATGTAGTGTGCAAAAGATTTGTTTTTCCATAGTGCAAACTGTGTATGTGTGTCTGTTTGTGAAGTAGAGGTATGCAGACTTCTCAACCGTCCTCATTCAGTAGTTGGATTGTCTGAGGGTAGAAACTCCTCCTGAGTCTTTCTGTGTTGGTCCTCAATATCCGATAGCGCTTCCCTGATGGGAGCACTGAGAAGATATTGTGTCCGGGGTGGTGCAAGTCTTTTACAATTCTCCTGGCCTTGGTCTTGCATCGCTGGTTGTAGATGTTTGTGATACAGGGGTGAGGAGTCCTGATGGCCTTCTCGGCTGACCTCACCACTCTTTTGACAGCACATTCTGGTCCTTGGCCATGGTACCTCCGAACCAGGTAGTGATGCTTCCAGTGAGAAGACCCTCCACAGCCCCAGTATAGAAAGCCTTCAACACCCTGTGAGAGACCTTGAACCTGGCCAGACGTTTTAGATGGTAGAGATGCTGGTGCGCCCTTGTCAACAAGCTGTTTGTGTGTGTAATTCATGAGAGGTCTTCTGTGAGATGGACTCCAAGGTATTTGAAGCTGCTCACCCTCTCGACTGTGGCCCCATTGATCAACGAGGGGCTGTAGTTCCTCACCTGCTTCTTCCCATAGTCAATAATCATTTCCTTAGTCTTGGTAATGTTCAGGGAGAGATTGTTATTCCGACACCATGCGGAGAGGATATTCACTTCCTCTAAGTAGGCCTTCTCATTGTTGTTGGTGATGAGGCCTACCACCAGTGTGTCGTTGGCACACTTCACCAGCCTGTTGGAGCTGTGTGTGGCCGTGCAGTCCCTGGTGTAGAGGGAGTACAGCAGGGGGCTGAGGTCAAAGCCCCTGTGGGGCTCCAGTGCTGAGGATGAGTGTGGAGGAGGTGTAGTTTCCTATCCTGACCACCTGGGGGCATCTGGTCAGGAAGTCCAGAATCCAGTGGTAGATGGAGGAGTTCAGTCCCAGATACTGGAGCTTTTTCCAGAGGTGTCAAAGTGGTAGCTTTTTGCTTAAGATGTTGACCTGCTGCTTGGAAGGTTGAGAGTTCAAATCCCAGCACCGCCAAGCTGCCATTGCTGGACCCTTGAGTGAGGCCCTTGACCATCAAGTGCTCAGTTGTATAAAAATGAGATAATTGTAAGTTGCTCTAGATAAGGGCATCTGTCAAATGCCATAAATGTAAATGTAGGTGTAAGGGGATGAGGATGATGGTGTTAAAGGTGAAGCTGTAATCCACAACAGCATCCCCATGTAGTTTCCTTTCCTTTTGTCCAGGTGGGAGAGGGCAGTGTATAGGGTGTAGCTGATGGTATCATCTGTGAACCTGCTGTACCAATATGCAAACTGTAATAGGTCTAGGCAGTTGGGGAGGAGGGAGCAGAAGTAGTTTCTAACCAGCTTTTTAAAGCTTTTCATCACTATAGCAGTGAGTGCTACAGGAAGGTAGTCATTCAGGGAGGCACGGTGGGCAGTTTTGGGGACAGGAATAATGGTGGAGGACTTGAAACATGTAAAAGACTCAATAACATATTACTGTAGAGCAGAACTGTGCTCACCTGTAAATAACAGTCCAATACCCAAATGGTGTTTAATGGGATCTGGGTGAGTGAAGCACTTTCCTGTATCTAATTACTCCTGCCAAACATGGTGGGGCCCCAGAAATGTAGCTCCAGTTCTGCTGAAACACCGAGTGAGATATTGAAACCTGTTCATGACTTGAAGAATGTGGTACAAATATTACCTTCTTAAGACAAATATCATATAAACTCATAGAGACACAGTTGACTCCAGAGTAATACATTTATTTTCATCACAGCCAGGAAGAGGAACTCCAAAGAACAAAGCAATACATGCAATTAAATAGTTTATATCTATATCTATCTATGTATCTACTGTATATCTATATATCTATTGATAGATAAATATAGATATAGATACATAGATATTCATGTCTTCTTTAGGTTTCAAGCCTAGTAGCTCAGTGGTGAAGACGTTGGACTTCTGATCAGAAGGTTGATAGTTCAAATTGCAGCACTGCCACGCTGCCACTGCTGGGTCCTTGAGCAAGGCCCTTAACCCTCAACTGCTCAGTTGTATAAAAATGAGATAATTGTAAGTCACTCTGGATAAGGGTGTCTGCCAAATGCCGTAATGTAATGTATCCCATCCATCATGCATAGATGGATACAACATAAATGCAACTTCATTTCCCTTCAGTGCAGGTGCCTTAAATCAGTCCCAATAGAGGACTCCCCGCGAAGGCCTTCAAGGACATCACTCTGCATCCTAACACACACAAGCCTGAATAATAAGAAACATATGTGCTAAACTTCTTATATTCAAATATAAATGTGTGAGTATAATGAAGGATTAACCAATATTAAAGAATTAACTAATGGATAAATGTAAATAATGTAATATTATAATGTAAATTAACAAATTAAGGAAGGTATGAAATTAAATCATCCACCAAACTAGCTTCTATGATCTCCCCCATATCCTCCATAAAATTCCTAGAATAAAACAGCAACTCCTCCACTACTGGAGTGACTTAGATAAGAGAGGCCAACCCATTCTCATGCCAAAATCAACAACACATATGTTATCGCTGTGAGTTTCTTGTGCAAACAACATATCAATTCTTTTTTGCATCATCATATAGCTCTGCTCTCTTCCTGCTGTCTTTTGCCCCATTTACAATAAAGGACATGATGCAAATGTCTCCCATAACAAAACAAAGGAAAATAAATGTCCATAAAGAAGCAAACAGCCAGCAAGGACTGAAGGAACTAAAATATTCCACTGCCATTAATATTCAGCAGACTGTTAAGTTATAATTTTCCTCAAACGAAATTTCCTCCAATTTTATTTACATCATAATATTTACCCAGTGCTTAATTTGTAAATCAGAAGGTGCCGGAACATGAAGTGCACATGAGAGCAGAGGCGCGAAGAGGTGGATGCAGGTCCCACAACGTGTACAGAACACGGTGCTGAAAACAACATGCTATGTACTCAATTGCCCACTTACAGGCCTCAGTTTCAATGCTTATTCTTACATCACCACATGCTTAACTGTGGGGCTTACATGCCTCAATTTCAAATAATTTATTAATTTGCATGATGTAAATGTACAATAAACGCAGATGCCCAGCTGAAATGCACACATCACTACATGCTTAACTGCAGGGTTTACAGCACTTGCAGTCAGCAATTCAACATATACACAATAACACTCCACAGTTCACAATAAAGAATCACACTAAGCTTTCTAAAATATTAACAGACAAATGTATGCTTTCCTTATCTAGTTGTCCAAAACACCCCACACCACAATTCTTAAGTCTTAATTCTTAATTCTAGTCCTCCACACAGTTTCAGATTTTTACTGTATATGTCTGTGACAGTTCTATGTCCTTTGCCCATCCATGACCTTATGTAAGGGACTGGATTGAATTTGGCCAGGGGAGTCCAACAAAATTCAAAAAGAGTAAATATGATATAGTGGATGTGTGCAGAGAGACATGGTTTGGGTTGCAAAGTTCATTTGGGAAAATCAACGCTCACACTCTGCACTTGATATAGGAATGCTATTGACAGCAACAAATAGCTCCTTCAGTTTAACAGGTATGTCTTTTCCATCTGAGTATCTGTAATCTCGGTAGGGCTGAATGACTGCGTGCAGGCTGTCAATGTCAAAGCACTGACACAGTGATATAACTTCAGTCTCTCCATACATCGCACTAGCTTTCTTGGGCCAGTACTGTGTGTAAAGCACATTCATCTCCTCAATAAACTTGTTATATCCAGTTTTATCCTGCAACTGCCCCCTTGAGATAACATACAGTCCTCCAAGTTCTTGATCAAACTTGGGAAAAACTCTGGTTAAGTGATTTGTTGCTGGGTTTTCCTCCATTCAATGTGATGCCCTGGAAAGAGTTATCTTCAATTCCCCAATGGGCGGAGTTCAGTGTAGCACCCTGACCATTCTGACATGGCCTCAAATACCCTGATTTCCCTACAAATTGTCTTATGTGCTGAAATGATAGTACTTTCTCTTTTTGAAGCTGGAGTGACAGTTTGGATAATTCTTGCAATGCACCGCACATGATGCCAAGGTTGTTTACAAATGTATGGAAACATATGCACATAGCAAGTCCACTGTATGTGTGCTTCACAATGCTATCGTGGGAGAGATTCTCTTTTGCTGTTTTAAAATGTTTACAAAGTGTAATGCCTCCTTGAATGCCGTGTGAAAAAAAACCTCGAGCAATAGTGAATATCTGTTCAGACTGACTATTAACTCTAGCCTGTACTAAAGTGTCTCCTTTTCGCCTTATCAAGAATGTCTGCTGCTGCTAAATGAGCCTTGGTCCGGGCATGTTCAAAGAGAGAACATGCATTCAATAAAGGAGAACGAGTGGCAGTTTGTGGTCCAAGACCATTCTTCTAGCACACTTCAGTCATCACACAGACACAACGTAGGGGTTTACCACCATTACAATGGTGCTGTGACCTTTCAAGGATTCATCTGAAGATCGATCTCAGCTAATTTATCATGGGAAGCTGCAGTAATATATGTCAGGTTGCCATGGTTCATTGAATGCGACCAGCTATGTAAACAGACTGTTTAGGACTAGTGCTCTGAGATACAGTGGATATAAAAAGTCTATATACCCCTGTTATATTGCCAGGTTTCTGGTGATGTAAAAAAAATTAGACCAAGATAAATCATTTCAGAACTTTTTTCCACATTTAATGCGACCTATAACCTCTACAACTGATCTAAAAAACAAACTGAAATCTTTTGTGTGTGTGTGTGTGTGGGGGGGGGGGGGTAAAAATAAAAAAACAAAAAGTGGGCACACCCTCTTATAACTGGGGATGTGGCTGTGTTCAGAATTAAGCAATCAGAATTAAGCACACCTGCCATCATTTAAAATGCCTCTGATTAACCCCAAATAAAGTTCAGCTGTTCTAGTAGGCTTTTCCTGCATCTTACAGCAAAAGCCATGGTCCACAGAGAGCTTCCATAGCATCAGAGGGATCTGATTATTAAAAGGTATCAGTCAGGAGAAGGGTACAAAAGAATTTCCACGGCATTAGATATACCATGGAACACAGTGAAGACCATCATCATCAAGTGGAGAAAATGTGGCGCAACAGCGACATTACCAAGAACTGGACGTCCCTCCAAAATTGATGAAAAGACGAGAAGAAAACTGGTCAGGGAGGCTGCCAAGAGGCCTACAGCAACATTAAAGGAGCTGCAGGAATTTCTGGCAAGTACTGGCTGTGTAGTACATGTGACAACAATCTCCTGTATTCTTCATATGTCTGGGCTATGGGGTAGGGTGGCAAGACGGAAGCCTTTTCTTACAAAGAAAAACATCCAAGCCCGGCTAAATTTTGGAAAAACAATTTTGAAGTCTCTCAAAAGCATGTGGGAAAATGTGTTATGGTCTGATGAAACCAAGGTTGAACTTTTTGGTCAAAAAACTTTTGGTCAAAAGGTATGTTTGGCGCAAAAAGAATACTGCACATCACCAGAAGATCACCATACCCACAGTGAAGCATGGTGGTGGCAGTATCATGCTTAAGGGCTGTTTTTCTTCAGCTGGTCAAGGTGTCAAGGTGGAGGAAATTATGAACAGTTCCAAATACCAGTCAATATTGGCACTAAACCTTCAGGCTTCTGCTAGAAAGCTGACGATGAAGAAGAACATCATCTTTCACATGACAACAACCCAAAGCATGCATCCAAATCAACAAAAGAGTGGCTTCACCAGAAGAAGATTAAAGTTTTGGAATGGCCCAGCCAGAGCCCAGACCTGAATATGATTGAAAATCTGTGGGGTGATCTGAAGAGGGGCGTGCACAGGAGATGCCCTCGCAATGTAACAGATTTGGAGCATTTTTGCAATGAAGAGTGGGCGAATATTGCCAAGTCAAGATGTGCCATGCTGATAGACTCATACCCAAAAAGACTGAGTGCTGTAATAAAATCAAAAGGTGCTTCAACAAAGTATTAGTTTAAGGGTGTGCACACTTATGCAACCACATTATTTTGTTTTTTTATTTTTACTCGCCCAACCTAAAAGATTTCAGTTTGTTTTTCAATTGAGTTGTACAGGTTATAGGTCACATTAAAGGTGGGAAAATTTCTGAAATTATTTATCTTGGTCTCATTTTTTTACATCACAGAAGCATGGCATTTTAACAGTAGAGTGTGTAGACTTTTTATATCCACTGTATATTAGGAACAAAATTAACGGTTAATGGAATGAAATCTATTTTCATTTATTGAGTGTATGTCATTAATTGTTGTGTGTATTGAAAAGTAATGGAGAATAGTGACACATATTTTGTTGGATGAAGGCATGAGAATAATAAATATGAGTGCTCTGGCTACCAATTTAGTGTGGGAAAGGATCAATACACCAGGACCTAAAGTAGGAGCGTTATGCACTCAGTTACTAAACTCAACATACTGCACAGACCATGCCACACTAACCCGGAATATAAACTCTCCCATTACATGGTTAGCTGAAAAGCTAGGCCAATATGTTGCAGCTCAACTGCAATCTGACAGCAGTACACAAAGGTCTAAAAGTCCTGAATAGGCTACGGATACAGCATTGTCTAGCATTAAGTTTGTCATGCAGGCCGATGCTAAAGAACCTCCTATATTTAGGGGTGATGGCACAGATAAATTCCCTATAAATCTGATGATGATGCAATTGAGAAAGCGAGCCCTTCCTGTTCATGAGCACTTGTGTGAAATCTTGGCTAAGCTTATGGGCAAAGCAGGAGACACTGTGAAGATAAAGATGCACAATAACAAATCTGTTAACCACATTCAGAATTCTAGCTTGATTTTTGATATCCTAAAACAACACTTCAGTGAACTGAAATACTCAATCATGCCTTTAGCTGATTTTTATATTATGCTGCCTGGGGCAAGTGAGGATATCATGGAATTAGACTAAACAATGTCTCAAGAGACAAGGCCAAAGCATTGGTGATCCAAGTCATGAAGTCAGTATGATGTTTATCAAACACTGCCCAGACCAGTCTGTAGCCAACGTCTTTAAATTCAAGGCTGCTGATGAGTGGTCGGTCTGAAAAATTCAAGAGAGACTCGATGAGCACATGCAGGAGAATAAAAACCGAGCCATTGTCAAAACACAACAGTGTGTATCACAAGTGTGGTACAAGACAAAGTTAAGATGGCGGCGCGGCAGTAGCACGCAGCGGCCACTCCGGATACAAAATGGTGCTTTTTTAGTCTTCAGGCCGTCAGCAAGAAGGGCTAGCCTCGTTTCGTGCCGACAGAAACACAGCTCTGTGCGGTAAGGCTCACAGCGGTGGCTTGTGTGTTTACATCAACACGGAATGTTGCAAGAACTCGGTGCTAGTTTCTAGTTACTGCTCATCGCTGGTGGAGTTTGTGACTGTTAGATGTAGACCTTTTTATTTACCACGGGAATTCACCACTGTTCTCATAATCGGTGTATACGTTCCCCCCAGTGCTAATGCTAAGTAGGCGCTCTGTGTACTTTATGGGGCTATTAGTGAGAATTCAAACCCTGACGGACTGTTTATTGTTGCCGGAAATTCCAACCATGTAAATCTCAAGTCAGTGCTCCCTAAATTCCATCAGCATGTGGACTTTGCAACAAGAGGGAAGAACGCGCTGGACCTTGGGAGCCCCGCCCCCACCTCGGCTACTCAGACCACATCTCTGTTATGCTAATCCCAACATACAGACCGCTAGTCAGACAGCAGGAGCCATCTCTGCTCTTCAGGATTATTTTGAACACACTGACTGGCACATGTTCAGGGAAGTGGCAACTGACGGCGACTTCACTGACTTGGAGGAATACGCGACATCAGTGACCAGCTATATCAGCAAGTGCATTGATGATGTCACCAAGACCATCACCTCACGCTCCAACCAGAAGCCGTGGATGACTGCAGAGATGTATGCGCTACTGAGGACCCTAGACTCTGCCTTCAGAGCAGGCGACAAGGCTGCCCTAAGAACAGCAAGGGCCAAACTGTCCCGGGCCATCAGAGAGGCGATGCACACACACGCCCAGAGAATCCACAGCCACTTCAAGACCAGCAGAGACACACGACGCATGTGGCAGGGCATCCAGACCATCACCAACTACAGGACAACCTCACTTGCCTGTGACAGTGATCCCTCCCTTCCAGATGTGCTGAACGACTTCTACGCTCGGTTTGAGGCACAGAATGGTGTGACGGCAAGGAAGACCACCACTCCTCCCAGTGACCAGGTGCTGTGTCTAACCATGGCCGACGTGAGGAAGACTCTACACAGAGTCAACCCACGGAAGACTGCTGGACCAGACAACATTCCTGGCAGGGTGCTCAGGGGATGTGCAGACCAGTTGGCAGATGTTTTCAAGGACATCTTCAACACCTTCCTTAGCAGCACCATTGTTCCGACGTGCTTCAAAGCCACCACCATCGTGCCCGTGCCAAAGAAGTCTTTCAGGGTCCTGCCTCAATGACTACCGTCCCGTTGAATTTACACCCATCATCATGAAGTGCTTCGAAGTACATCAAGACCCTACTGCCCCCTCACTGGACCCCCTGCAATTCGCTTACCGCCCCAACCGCTCAACAGATGACGACATCACCACCGCCCTCCATCTGGCCCTCACCCATCTGGACAATAAAGACACTTATGTTAGAATGCTGTTCACCTGGTGAACCTGGCAGAGAACCCCACCTGGTCACTCAACACCAGTTCCATAACGAAGAAAGCCCAGCAGCGCCTGTACTTTCTGCGAAGGCTGAGGAAAG
>CM074980.1:10650072-10664687 GCA_037576825.1 Pangasius krempfi | reverse complement strand
AAACATACTGCAAAAGCAACTCAAGACTTTTTGAAGGCAAAGAAATGGAATATTCTTCAATGGCCAAGTCAGTCGCCAAAGCAGGGAGGAAACTCAGAATTTGAGTTTTGAGAACCTGGGCCCCAGAGTTCAGGCAGTCATTGACTGCAAAGGATTTTCATCCAAATTTTAAAATTATGGTTATAGTTACAATTATGTCAATTTGTCCAGATATCTTTGAGCCCCTGAAAATGGAGGTACTTTGCTGAAAATGGCTGTAATTCCTAAATGGTCAATGCCATATTTTTGTGGAATCCCTTAAAATAAAGCTGAACTTCTACACTTTGATCACGTCATGATTGTTTTATTTCAAATCCATTGTGGTGGTGTATAAAGGCAAAATCACAAAAACCCTGTCACTGTCCAGATACTTCTGGACCTAACTGTATTTTCATTAAAATCTCCCATGATAATTTTACATCCTGTAAATCTGTTTAGAAAAGTAATCAATTCAGCTTTTGATGAAAAATAGTTTGTAAGATGGTGGTCTGTATGTACTACTATCTCTGTATCGAGTGACAGTACTCTGAAAGTTAAGCATTCATTATTAATACAAGGTAAATCAATGACACAACATTCAAGTTCCATTTTATGATACATAGCAACTCCTCAACGTTTCTGCATTTTCAAGGTAGCCAAATTTTTACTTAGATCATAGGACAGATGTCTTGTTAAAATCCTGGAAAGTTGATGCAGTCAGGATGTTTATCTTGCAGCCACACAAATTATATCAGTCATGGTTTCTTGGCTCTTTTTTAGTCCAATTCTGTGTTCAAAGGTGACATACACCGATCAGCCATAACATTAAAACCACCTGCCTAATATTGTGTATATCCTCCTTGTGTCACCAAAACAGCTCAGACCTGTCGAGGCACGGACTCCACAAGACCTCTGAAGGTGTGCTGTGGTATATGGCACCAAGATGTTAGCAGCAGATCCTTTAATTCCTGTAAATTGCGAGGTAGGGCCTCCATGGATCGGACTTGTTTGTCCAGCACATCCCACGGATGCTCGATAAGACTGAGACCTGGGGAATTTCAAGTCAACACTTTGAACTCTTTGTCATGTTCCTCAAACCATTCCTGAATAATTTTTGCAGTATGGCAGGGCACATTATCCTGCTGAAAGAGATCACTGCCATTAGAGAATACCATTGCCTTGAAGGGGTCTGCAACAACGTTTAAGGTAGGTGGTACATGTCAAAGTAACATCCATATGAATGCCAGGACCCAGGTTTTCCCAGTAGAACATTGCCCAGAGCATCACACTGCTTGCACCGGCATCCTGTTTCCATCTCTTCCCCAGGTAAGTGTCACACACACACCTGGCCATCAATATGATGTAAATGAACATGTGTTTCATCAGACCAGGCCACCTTCTTCCATTGCTTTATGCTCCAGGTCTGATGCTCACGTGCCCAGTGTAGGTGCTTTCGGTGGTGGGCAGGGGTCAGCATGGGCACTCTGACCGGTCTGCAGTTCTGACACCTTTCTATCATAGTTAGCATTAACTTTTTCAGCAATTTGTGCTAGAATAGCTTAGTAGCTACAGTAGTAGTCGGGCTAGCCTTTGCTCCCCATGCACTGCTGCTTTGGAGATGCTCTGACCCAGTCGTCTAGCCATCACAATTTGACCCTTGTCAAAGTTGCTCAGATCCTTACGCTTGCCCATTTTTCCTGCTTCCAACATATCAACTTCAAGAACTGACTGTTCAGTTGCTGCCTAATATATCCCATCCCTTGGCAGGTGCCATTGTAATGAGACAATCAAAGTTATTCAGTTCACCTCTCAGTGGTTATGTTATGGCTGATTGGTGTATATACATGATGGAAAAATTGTATCAATTGTGTAACATTCTTTAGAAACAGTCCCAAATACACCCATTAACAGAATGTTTTAGATATTTTCTCCACTTTGCCGTTCTGCTTGGACCCTGATGATTGCCGCTTGGAGATATTATTATTATTATTATTATTATGAGACATGAAACTTTGAGGCATGGTAGTACACCATCAGTCTGAAACGGCACAAAGTCACACCCTGATTTGCCACTCGGTGGCGCTACAATGATCAAAACAAAAACATTTACAAAAATGGCCATAATTTTTGAAACGTTCATCACAGACTCAAGTGTCTTATATTATTGGAATCCTTGGTTCAAGATGAACAAAAAGTATATCCAATTTCTATTTCTGCCATGAAAAATTTTCTGCCATACTGGATTATTTATTATTTTTTTTGCAAAACCTACTTTTGCAAACTTGTCCTTGGCCTTTTGTCTGCTTAGAACGACACCAGGGCAGAAAGATCCTCTAGAGTCAATAGTTATCAGAATGTTGAAGTTTTGATTTAACCTCGTGACAGTACGTCAAAATGTTTGAACTGGGCGTGGCCACTTTTACTTAAATGGCTATAACTCTTGAACGGAATGAGATATTTTCACCTGAGGTGAAACGTAAAAAAAATTACCAGGCATTAACAGTTCATATCACTGTAACAAGAAAAAACATGAAATTAGCTCTAACTACAGCACTTTTGGTCCAACTGACTTGAAGATTTGCATGCAGTGTCTTTGTCAAAGGTCCAGTCAATATTTATGAGGACAGTCGCATATCAAGGAAAACATGTCTGCCATTGGCCAATTAAGCAGCTGTTAGAAAATTGCAACAAAGGCCGATCGAAACAAAACTTGGTGGACTTGCTTAACTCTTGGCCCCAGAGGTCTGTGAGATATTTGAAACTAATTGGCCAATGGGAGGTGCTATCAAGTTTTCATGCACATAAATGGTTTTCTATACCGCAGTATTCCACACAAACACAAGTAATTCTAACCTTTAACCTAGGAGCTTTTGACGGAGCTCCTCATTCTGAACAACTTTGCCACAAGGACCATTGGAGTCATTCAAATAGTTCTTTAAAGTTCTTTTTGTGATTACTTAAAAAACATACTTTTGCAAACTAGTCCTAGATTTTTACCAGTTTTTTTATTTTTTAGCCAAAATAAACCAGTGCAAGATAATTGTTTGGACTCCTTAAATCAAGAATTAAAAATCAAAAATTGATAATTTTTTTTTCAATTCATCATCATGATGACAGGCAAAAACATTTGAAGAGGGTGTGGCCAGCTTTCCTGAAATAGCTATAACTCTTGAAAGGAATGATATATTTTCACCAAACTTGGCATACATACACATATGGCTCAATCTGATGTTACAGCTGTGAATCTTAAAAAGGAGATGCTATTACATTGTACATGTGTAAATTATTGTATAGTATACACACACTGTATTAATATCATGTTAGATCTCCTCATTATGAACAGCTTTGCCTCATGAACCACTGGTGTCAATCAGCATTAGAGCGCGTGGCTGCAACGCAGGGCGGAGAAACTTGACTCATCTGGTGGCCCATGATTGCAGTGGTGGCTCCCTACCCTCCTGCAGAAACCAGGAGAGTATAAAGGGGGTCAGTGGCTGCTCTCAGGCAATGAAAGGTATGGTAAAGCAGAGTACTAACATCTCTTTCCCTTCCTCTGCTAGAAACTGACATCAGCAAGGATAAAGAGCCTGGATCCCTACATACTAACCCTTGCCTACCCTGAGAGTGATAGCCATACCTCCTGGATCCTGCCACACTGCTACTGCCCTGTGTTTACAGCACCTGGTTTGGGGATGAGTGTGACCTCACCTTCACACCAACCTTTCTCATACACCAGCACTTAAAATAAAGAGCACTCTTCCCCAACTTATGCCCCTTACAACCTTGTGGTGCTACAATGGCTATCAACTTTTTTTAAAAGAAAGCTCTACACTTATTAGAATATTAGCTTTACTTAAAAAAATAAATTGTAATACAGAGAACCACACATATATTTACATTATTTAAATATACAAAAACAAATTTGTGGTTTGTATGTATTTTTACATAAAGTCTTTCAAATCTAATGGATACTGACCTATAACAAAATGTATTTATATTTAAAAATTCTAACAGCTTATTAGTTTAATAATTACAAAAATCTTCTGTTAATGTAAGATGAGCAAGTATAAATTCTAAAATTAATTGTAATTGTAAAATATAATTTTGTGTTAAAATGGGTATTACATATGGCAACGAAATGTAAAAAGCAGCACTTCCTTACATACCATTTGAAACTGTCATTTATTTAAAACTACAGAAAATGTTTGGCTTCCAATCTAACATTGTGGTTGAATGACAAATTATAGAATGATGACATTAAGCTTTACAATAACAGCTCTTAAACAATCAGCACACACTTACTTCTTTTTAAACATGTTTTTAATTTTAAATTTTAAATTTTTAATTCTATTGTCCAACAGACCAGAACAGAAAACAGTTGCACCTCTTGCAACATTCTTGCTTAAAAAACTGAAATTGTGTGAATTTATAACAATTTGTTATACAAATGAAAATACTATAAGGAGTCATAATAAACAATTTTCTGCATATGGGCAGATAAATTGTGATTCAATCCAGGTACTGTTTACAACAGGTGCATCTAAGGTTTACAGTGAAATAGACTGAAACTGTTGTGCATCGTGGAAAAAAAAAAACAATAAAAAATCAAGCTATAAAATTAAGTCCACCTGGTGCTGCAGACACCTCAAAAAACTGCCCAATTGTGGACAGATAAATTATGTTTCAATCCAGGTGCAGTCTAATGTTTGCTTCCATTGTTGTTGCAGTTAGGATTAACAGTGAAATGAGAACTGTGAATCTAAATAAAGCCTTATTTAAACAGTAAAATAATGTGCTATTGTTAACAGTGATTTGATTAGTTTTTTAATCATATTTGAACTTTACTCGCTGGTAGTGTTGCTCATGGACACCAACACAGATAGGAGATCCCAATAAGCTTGCAGCCTGCCAGACACAAATGAAAAGCATATTCCAACAGTTGAGTCTCCTCTCAGACCTGAGTAGGGACCTGAGGGTTTTTTTAATGGCAATTTTTACTGCTGTTCATTTATGGCTGACAAGCTGCTAGCTCACTACGATATCTCACAGGATCTATAGCCTGAGCTATTGTCCATACATCATAACACTACCAGTGAGTAGTAACTTAAAGTAGTAACATTGTCTGGTAGTGTGAACCTACTATATACTTAAAATATGGTTAGAAATTGTATATAGTTTGCATCAGTGACACTGTCAGACAACACTTAATGCATACTCAAAGTCAAGAATACAGTGGGCAAGAGTGAGTGTTTTGGAAAAATCGATGTGAGACTGACATAAATACTGTGCATGTGAATGAAGGAGGGAGATTGGACTCCAGTGTTTTCTCTTCTGAAGAATGTTTCTTTTTACTCCCTCCATTCGTAGTCTGCATTTTTTTGTTATCAGGAAGAGAACCTTTGGTCTCCACTTTTGATCCCTTGTTGGGATTTATCTTGAAAAGGCATCTATCGAATGAAATAAAACAAACAACTTCAGTGATGAAACATGGACTCTACTGTAATATACTCTTTTAATATATTAGTAATAAAAGTAGCAGAATAGTGGGAATTTGCACAGAGCCTGTTTGTGGTGTGAGTTTCTCCCTGTGCCAGAAATACCCCTTATGTCTAAAGAGGTTAGGTAAATTGGTGACCCTAAATTGCCCATACTATATTCAGGGAGCAGAAAGTGACTTGACGACTGGCTACTCAAAGGTTTCTTGGGTAATTGAGTTTCGTATCATCATTATTTCATTAAAAAAAAACCTTTGAAAAAGCTCTCAAGTTGATGTTAGGTTTGACATTTGCATTTGAAGCCTGTTGCTGCATCTTGACATGAGGATGAATCAGGAATAAATCAGAGACATAGCCAAAACATATATATCAAAATAAACAGTCGCATTATTAAGAAGCAACAATGTATTGTTAAAGTCAGCTGTTGCCAACAACCTGGTAGTCCTCTAATGGCCAGTGTAGTGAATAACAGACAGTTGGAATGGTGATGGAAAAACCCCTGATCCAACAGATCAAGAACACTCTCCAGGATGGAGGCACATGTGTGTTAAAGATGACCACGAGGAGCTTTTTTTTTCTTGTAGATGTAATGTAATAGGGAAAATGCCCTTTTGCACAATTTACTAGAGACTAAGGTGAAGTCTTCAAATGTCTTGTTTTATCAGTTAGTCAGTTTTGTCAGTCATCATACCATCCAGCCCAGAAGTCCAAATCCAAATTTTTAACTGGCCATACTGTAAAGGTTAAGTCTTCATATGTCTTGTTTGATCAGTTACTCAGTTTTTTAAGTCAGTCTGAAACCTGAAGAAATTTCATTTACAACTGAAAATCTGGAACCAGAAGATGTTTGTGATTTTTGCTGAACAATTAACTTAAAAGATTAATTAAATTTTTAAAATTTTAAATTAAATTAAATAAAAATTTGAATTTATCTATTTGTCCATCTATTAATCTACTGATCATTTCAGCACTTGAGCACTGCTCAACTGGTTGGACTCCAACCAACCAGGAATTGTTCATTTTAAGGAGACCTGGCCAAGTTTATTTAACTCGTATTTACTCTTGCTTTTAAACGTGCAAAAGTATTCTTACCCGATGATTGGACTACAAGTCATAATAATTGGTAGAATACTAGCAACACATTACTGAGACACTTTGCTCTGTTTATGTTAAGTACCTCATTATTAAGTGTAGACCCTTCTAGCTACTGTGTGAGTTTACATGCACCATAACCGCTGCTGTGTACATCCCCCCAGATGCTAATGCTAGCCATGAAAGAACTTGGGGCTAGCATTAGCAAGCTACAAACAGAGCTTCTAGACGGTGCCTTTATTATAGCTGGCGATTTCAACCACGCAAACTTAAGGACTGCATTTCCCAGATTTTTTCAAAAACATCTATCCCATAAGAGGTGACAATACTTTGGATAATGTCTACACTAATGTGACCAAGGCTTATAAAACCATCACCCTCCACCACCTTGGTCAATCTGGGATCAGTTAAAACATATCCCAATCAAAAGCTTGGATGAATAAAGAAGTCCAACTCCTACTGGAGGCACAAGATGCTGCTTTCAGGTCTGGAGACTGGTAAGCTTACAGTGCATCCAGGGCTAACCTGAAGCAAGGAATCTGGGATGCCAAGTATAAATACAAGCTGCAGATTTTTACACCTCTTACCCTCGACGCATGTGGCAAGGCATCCAGGTTCTCACAGACTACAAGCTAACCAACACTGTTCCCTCAACCATTGACAGCTTCTTCTTGGTTGAGCTCAACACTTTTTATGCTAGCTTTGACAAGAAAAAAACAACAGCGTCTGCCAAAGCTGAGCTTCCACTTGGTGACTGTCCCGCTCCACCAGAGATGTGTGCTCCATCCTGATCAGGGTGGACGTACGCAATGCTGCCAGCCCCGATGGCATATCAGGTCAGGTGCTCAGAGCATCTGCGGAGCAGCTAGCCGGAGTCTTCACACATATATTCAACTTATCGCTGGCCCAAGCAGTTTTCTCCACCTCTTTCCAAACCATCACTATTGTGCCAATACCAAAGCACAGTGCTGCAAGAGCACTCAACAATTTCCATCCAGGAGCTCTTGCCAAGTGCTTTGAAAGGCTGGTTCTTTCACATCTGAAAGCCTGCCTACAACCATCATTGGATACCCATCAGTATGCTTATCATCATAACAGGTCAACAGAGGATGCCATTAGCTCAGCCCTTCACTCTGCCCTCACTCATCTGGAAAATAGCAACTGCTATGTGAGGAAGCTCTTCATTGACTTTAGCACTACATTTAATACTGTCATTCCATCCAAGCTGTTCACCAAACACTCCCGTCTTGTTATCAGCCCCGCTCTCTACAACTGGACTTTGGACTTTTTGACCAACAGACCCCAGTCTGTTAAAGTTGGCAACAACTCCTCCTCCACCATCATCCTAAACACCTGCGTGCTGAGTTCTCTCCTCTACTCCCTCTTCACCTCCGACTGTGTACCTGTGCATAGCTCCAACTCCATAATCAAATTCGCAGACGACACTACGTTGGTTGGTCTGATCAGAAATGAGGACGAGACAGCCTACAGGGAAGAGCTTCAGCATCTGGTAACATGGTGTGCCAATAACAACCTCAACCTTAACACATAGAAAACCAAAGAACTGATTGTGGACTACTGGAAGTCCTTGAGGAGCCACAAACACACGCCTATCCTTGTTAATGGGACTGAGGTAGAGCAGGTCACTAGATTCAAGTTTCTGGTTGTCCACATCTCCGGACTGCTTGTGCATCTCCCATCAGGAAAATGCTACAGAAGTCTGCGTTGTTGAACAAAAAGACTCATGAACAGCTTTTTTCATTCAGCTGTACTAATGCTGAACTCAGCTTCCAAGCGCTAACTGCCAGCCTCCCCCTAATAACTACCCATTAGCATTAGACACTACTGTTGTCTGAAATTATTTGCAAGTACTTTCCCTTTACTGCACTATTGTCAATATATTATTATTACTATTACTTATATTCAGACTGTTATTTGCACATTATTGCTATTTGCACATCTGCATTTTTTTATCCAATGTAAGTATCCACTGCATCATATTGCATGTATCATGCTGCTTACCACTACCTGTATACTGTATATCTCAACTAACTGCACAATAATTCTTATTTATTCCATTTAATATCACTGGTATGCATCATACTGTTTACCACTGTAAACTGTTTATTCCAAACTTATTGCACTATAAACTTGTTACCTCATTTTAATTTATTTGCTGTTTGCACTATTTGTTGGACTCTAACTGCATTTCGTTGTCTCTGTATTCATACTCTGACGATGACAATAAAGTTGAACCTAACCTAACCTGAACCTAACTTGATTATGAATTGACATTAAATTGCTACAACAGAAAAAATGCTGGTGACAGTTTTGTGGGTTGTTTGAATAGCGAAATCAATGGTCAACAGCTATCTATAAGAAGCCTGGGTAGGAGTCAGGTTGGGTCCAGAATTGCATTAAGAGATTACTGCAGTCAACAGGTTGGGTGTAGTCTTTGAGGGCCTGGGGCAGGAACAGGTTCTTAAAACCGGATTTGTGCAGCACTCGAGAACCTGGAGGAAGCCTTTGTGAACACAGAAGTAACAAGTAACCTCCATGTAAAGCCCCAGTCTTTCAGTCAATTATAGATGGACAATATTAGAAAGACCTTTGAATATAAGGCTATCAAATTAAACACCATCACACACTGCAGCCTTCAAAACTGCCATAGAATTGAATGAACATCTCTCTGACATAGTCTGATAGTTATGGTCTATTGCAGGTCTCTTGTATTGGCTTGCATTAGTTTATAGAAGGGCAACTATTTTTCTGGTCATTCTATATCTATTTCTATATCTAAAATTGACTTCTTTTTTCTTACTTCTGCAAGAACTCCAATGTTGCTCCTTGGACTGCTGGGTAAGAGATATTCAGGCAGTAGCAGAAGGCACACCACACCTATAACAAGTGTAATCTTTGAACATCTTTAACTATGGCACAACACTCACCTTTTCAGTTTACCACTTGACATCAACAAATTACATAACTTATCTGCAGAGAGAAACAAAAACAGCTGCAACATGTAGGTACCGTTATGCCTGCGCTGTGACTATGGATGGTCCTCTTTCCTCCCGCGAAATTAGCTGTTGTTTGTTGAACAACAATTTGAGAATGTTCCCGCGTCCACGGTGCCTATCCGAAAGTAAACACATTCACTCTGGTAGCTCTTGTAATGTCCGTTTGTCCACCTTGTCATCGTTCCATCTGGGTTAAATTCAGACTATCAATAACCCCATTTCCATTCCTCGGAATTTTCCCCCCGTTGTTGGTTATTTAATAAAACTCCCCACGATATCTTTCAAAATGTCAAAAATTCCACACTGGTGGCTCTGCAGGTGGTGTCCTGTTTGCTTACAGCCGTCACTCTTTCCATCGACCACGATCGATAACCCCTCCCCCCAAAACTTGCCGTTGTTCAAAATTATTGGATGGTTCACACATTTAGAGACATTTCTAAAGTGTCCCAAAATCTGCAATGGCTTGTCTCGTAACGTTCATTTCCTGACCGCGTGTTTGCATACATGAAAGGTTGTTGCTGTTGAAACATTTCAGGTTTTTAATGTTTTATATTCATTTTTCACTTCAAGTAAATATTATAGATTGTGCTTTCATCTTCGAGCTGTGCCTGACAGTGTCCAAAATGTTCACGGAAGCTGGTGAATTGAATATTGTAACAGATGTGAATGTTGGCTGGATTTAGTGATTTATGTCAACCCAGTTGGGTTTCTAATGAATAGATTTTGTTCTATTTTGATTTGAAAGACTCCAAACAGAGGCTACACATAACTGATGGTAAAGCTGGCATGGAAGTTAACTGAACTTGAAGTCCCCATGTCCCAACATTTTTCTGAAAATGTCATCAATAAGGTAAAGAAAAACTAAATATTTTGTTAAGCATTTAATACAGTATATAAACATTTTTCATATTCTTTTTTCATGAGCACCAAGGTGGAATTTGTAAAGGTTTTTTCGTGGGAGCTGTGAACAATTTTTTACATTACATTCTTTACATTGAAATGTTTGACTCATGTGGCTAAACTGCAGGTTATATGTTTTCAGCACTGAACTGAATAAATTGTTTATAAATAAATTTCAGATGTGGGTAATTGTATTGTGTTAATGCAACTAAAAAGGTTTGTTTCCTTAAATTAAGTTCATTTAAGGAAGTATGAAATTGTCACAACATGTTAAACACATAAAAACATAAAAAAAAAAAAAAAAGTAATATAAGAAAACTCAAGTCACTGAAATTTACCATTTGGTTGCACTAAATCATCAGTTTAGTCTCTTAGAAAGAAATGAGGCAAGAAAAAGAAACATAATGTATGTTTGCTGTAACTGTGCTGGTGAGGCTCTCTTCTTAGCAGACTAGAATTTGCAAGGCAAAGAGGACAGCTCTCATTGTGTTTTGCCATACATCTTTTTTCCATCTGTCTACCTGAAAAGGTGAAACATGATTTATGGTCTCTATTCTAAGATAAATGGATATATACTACTATACTGATATGGATACTACTACTATATATATATGGAAATTTTAATTAAGATAAAACAATTTAATATGTTGGTTTAAAAAAAATATAATTCCATTTAGGTTTATGCCTATAACAAAGACTCTATGTTAAGTACTCTTTTTTTTTTATTCTTTTTACTTGTATTATTATATAGGCTACCTAATAATACACAGTAAATTTATGTAAAATAACAGATGCATTTCTTTTATCATTACTTTTATTTAATTTTACAACTTTCAATCAATTATGTACAGTATTAATATATATTTTACGTGTTACATAACTGAGAAAAGTAAGTATCTGTGAAATGACATTAAATAATTAAAATTTTTTCATACACTGTATTTTCAGTGGCATCTTACATTGTTTTACCTCATCTTACATTGTTTTTACCTTAATTTGCGAATATCTGTAAGTTATACATCTATATTGAATAACAGAATGTGTATTTCTATTATTATAACTAACTTTGTTAGTTTTAGGATTTATGGTCAACTATTTACTATGTTAATGTAAATTTTAATAGTTATAGAATGATTATAAAAGTCATCATCTTTGAAATTACAGTAATTATAACTTTTTTCAATGATAAAAACTGTATGTTGACAGTTTACCAATTTTTTTAAATGTTTTGAAAACATCTAATTATACAAGATCTGTCAATTAACAAACAAATCTATGTAAAATTACAGAACAAATACTTCTTTTTACTGTTATTGTAATTGTCACAAATTGTATCTAATTTTAAAATGTACTTATAGTATTAAACTAGAATTTAACAATTTTGATAAATTTGCAAAAATGTTTTTAAACAGTCTTTTTATGTGAAAAAAAACAATTTTCTTTTTTTTTAAAAAATGGAAATTTTACAGTTATTCACAGTTACAGGTTTTTCATGTTATTTTACATTAGACATATAAATTCACAGACTATTTTTGTAAATTTTTATTAATATTTATGGAAAAATCTGTAAAGTGAAGTATAATTGTCTTATGTACTTCCAGTTGCTGTAAATGTACTTTAATAAAGGTGTGCCTCCTGTCTGCACCTACAGCTGCATAAAACACTCAGGAGGCATTGCTGCTTTGTGGTAAATTTTGATACCAGTCGGACTGTTTCACAAGCATCCCCTGATGAATTAGCAGCTTGCAAAATCTTCAGTAACCACTTTATCCCTGTCAGGGTCACTGTGAATCCAGAGCCAATCCCAGTACCTGGATGGGATGCCAGTTCATCATAGGACACACAGACACACTCACTCACACCTAGAGGCAATTTAGCGTAGTCAATCTGCCTACTTGCATGTTTTGGGACAGTGGGAGCTGCGATGCAAACACAGGGAGAACATGTGAAACTCTGCACAGTAACCCATGCTCAGTTTGCAGCTGTGTGAATTGTTTATATGTATCTAAACAGTTGCATTTACACTCAACAAACACTTTATTAGGAACACTATACTAATACCGGGTAGGGCCTCCCTTTGGTCTCAAAACAGCCTCAATTCTTTGTGGCATGGATTCCACAAGTTCTTGGAAACATTCCTTTGAAATTCTGGTTCAAGTTGACATTATTGCATCACAAAATTCCTGCAGATTTTTCAGGTGCACTTTCATGCTATGAATCTCCTGTTCTACTATATCCCAAAGGTGTTTTATTGGATTCAGATCTGGTGACTAGGAAGGCCACTGAAGAACACTGAACTCACTATCATGTTCATGAAACCAGTTTGAGATTACTTTTGCTTTGTGACATGGTGTATTATCATACTGGATGTAGCCTTTATAAGATGGGTAAATTGTGGCCATGAAAGGATGTAAATGAGCAGCAACAATACTCAAATTGTGGTATTCTTGGTATTAACAGGCCCAAAGTGTGCCAAGAAAACATTTCCATTACACCACCTTCACCAACCTGGGCTGTTGACACAAAGCAGGTTGGGTCCATGGATTCATATTGTTGATTCATCAAACCAGGCTATGTTTTTCTTGTTTTCAACTGTCCAGTTTTGGTGAGCCTGTGCCCACTGCAGTCTCAGCTTTTTGGTGAACCTGATATAGTCTTCCACTGTTGTTGCCTATCCGACTCAAGGTTCGACGTGTTTTACATTCTGAGATACTAATCTGCTCACCACAATTGTACAGAGTGGTTATTTGACTTACTGCAGCCTTTCTGTCAGCTTGAACCAGTCAGGCCATTCTCCGTTGACCTCTCTCATCAACAAGACATTTCCATCTGCAGAACTGCTCTGGATGTTTTTCTTTACTGCACCATTTTGAGTAAACTCTAGAGACTTGTGCCTGAAAATCTGCCCATCTGGCACCAACAATCATGCCATGGTCAAAATCACTGCGATCACATTTTCCCCCCCCATTCTGATGGTTGATGTGAACATTACCTGAAGCTGCTGGCCTGTATCTGCACGATTTTATGCATTGCACTGCTGCCATATGATTGACTGATTAGATAATTGCATGAATTAATAGGTGTACAGGTGTTCCAAATAAAAATAAAGTGTTCAGTGAGTGTATATGCACATTACATTACAGTACATGTAATCCAACCACTGGATGTAATTATAGCTAGTTGTAGTTTCAATTTCACGATCTTTAGTGAATTTTTGAAAGGTATAATTCACTGGTACAATCTAAATTGTAACTGCATAATGCTCAAATCACTCACTTATTGTTGCAGAAACACAATTACCTTTGTACATAACCACATGAGTATACAAACATCATGTACGGTATATGTTAACATTTTCATGATCCACCACAGATTTCTATCATACAAAACTGTATAACTGTATAATGGCAATTACAGTCCTACATTTTTGCTTCATCAGAGGTACTGCTCATATTACAGTAAACTTTTTGCACTGCCTTTCCTGTTCAGACATATTTTATTGTATTTGAAATTTTACTGGATTTTTTTTACATATAAATTATTACTGTACTTCTGCTCTAAGACCTTTCTATAATATTTCTATAATATTACACAGAACTGAACTGTATCAATACACTCTAATACAACAATATGTCAGATATTCTGCAATGTAGAATGGCCTTTTTCAAAACTATCACTTTCTAAAGCACCTCACTTTCTCAAGTCTCACCTTACTAAAAAAACAGTCTGGTTTCAAACATTATCATAGCACAGAATCTGCCCTGTTAAAGGTGACAAATGATGTGCTGCTTTCTGTTGATTATGGCAACAGTGCTATTCTAACCTGGACTGATCTTGGGGGTACTTTTGACATGTGACTCTGTTATGTGCCCCTTTTTATGTCTAGGGATATCGAGGCAGTAACGTGAGGAAGAGAGGTGACACCTGATGGGAAAGGAGAGACACAGACAAAACTCATTTAGGAAAAAAAGTCTCCAGGTTACGTATGTAACCCTGGTTCCCCGAGGGAACGAGATGCTGCGTCACGAAACGCTATGGGAACGCCCCCGCATGACCGCGCTCTGAATCACGTGTCTAATCCGTCCAATGGATG
>CM074980.1:10612255-10623763 GCA_037576825.1 Pangasius krempfi | reverse complement strand
TGTGGTGGTGTATAGAGCCAAAAATGTTAGAATTGTGTCGATGTCCCAATATTTATGGACCTGACTGTATATTCATATGTAAAGCATTTTAATACTTATTAAGGCCATATACTTGTAAAATGTAATTTCATACAATTTAAGACTTTAAGAACCAGCGGACCTGTGTTGTTCATGTTTTTATACCGCAACACAAAACAAGGAAGAAAATTATCTTTGCTTAAAATAAATTCAATAAATTAATTCGGTTAACTGTGTGACAACAGTGCTTCTGCCTTCTCCTACACATATATAAGAAGCTGAAATGATTCCTCCTGTCCAACTTTACAGTGCATGTTTGCACCCCCTTAAAATGGGGTGTATACAGCTAGAAACCTCCATATCTGGCTCAATTGCCTAGGAAATTCCAATTTACAGTTGCACTGTCATTCAATAACAACTTATTTTATTGTATTTTTGCTCATTTTGACTGATAATTATACTGACAGTGCTGATAAATTCACTGTATGAATATGTAAATTATATATATATAAACAAATAAATAAAAAATAAATATATAAAACAAAGCCAACATGTCAGAGTTGACTGGCAAGAATCTAAAAGTAAAAATGTCCTAACCATTTGGTCACATTGCAGAATGAGCTGAATCACAGTTCAAACGGTACTGGTAGAATACTTACTAGAAACAGTATTTTATCCTCCAACATTGTCTAACATTACACTTTTTAATAAACGTACCTCTTGTTTCATTGAAGACGATGGTAGACGTAAAGCTTCCTTCAGTAGCTCATACATGCCTGAAACAATGTCACTAAGCTTTTCTTCTGAAAGGGAATTATCCTCTATAATTTCTGCCATGGACACACTGCACTCCTTCTCCTCCAATGCATTTACCACTACTGCAAAATATTTTTGCAAATATTAAACCACTCGCACATTTATTGTTCAACATCTCTTCTCTTCTAGCTAACTCACCTTTAAGGATTTGCCTGAAGAGTTGTTTATGCATATCTTTCAAATGTTTGGCCATGCTAACGACTTCTTTGGGAATTCTTCCTCCGAAAAACCCAACATTATAGTCAGCCATCATGTCATAATTCGTACAGAGTATGTATTTACGCGGTCAGTACAACACTACATCCGAAGCAAAGCAGCAAAAAATACTGATTGTCAGTTAATTATTATGCTGCATTCACGATCAAGTGGGAACTGGGAAATTTTTTGACTTCCCAGTAGGAAAGATCCGTTTGAACGGATTTCCAACTCGTAACTCTTACTCGGAATAAGTTGAGATTCCGTGACGTCACTTCAACAAGGCAGCGGTCATAGTTCTTGTAAGAGCAAGAATTAACAGCGTGATCGAAGTTTTTAAGCAGTCTTTTGAGTTTATGTTTATATTTGAAATCGCCAAACGTTGAGTGATACTTTGATATTTGGAATGTCATTTCGCTTTCTGTAAGATTTTTTGATCATACTGCTCTTTCACGTAATTTTCGGCGCTGTTAAATTCCCGTTTTTAAAGACAGCTTACAGTGAACATTAGTTTTATTTTCCGAACTTAGACAGCTTAATTCGCGTGAACGCGCTAAAGTGGGAAGTAGAAGGTTCCAAGTTGGAAAATTCCGAGTTCCCAGTTGTCGCGAACTCAGCTTTAATGGTACTGTTCCGGAATACTTCCGCGTATTTCCGTCATGTGATCTGCCTGTACAGAATTATGGGAAACAGCCAAGATGTACGAGGGCTATGTGGCTATGGTTGTTGGTGTTGCCAATTTAAAGACTTTGTCGATAGATATGGCGACTTTTTAGACACTTTTAGCGACTTTAATGTAAAAAGTAGCCTAGAGACAAATCTAGGGACTTTCTGAGCAGACGTTAGTGCCTTGATCTCGATACGGAAGATCATATCATACCACCTCATATCATAGCTGCTGATATACGAATTGAGAGAGCAGGTTCATTCGACTCGCCATCTTTGTTTAAAGCCTGACTGTTGCGCTTACGACCCCATTACTGATCACTACTTTTTCCTTCATGACTACTCACCTTTCACGAGTACTCAGATCACTGCTTCCATTTGTCTGTGTTCTTGATAGAAAGTAAAGTACACTATATGGCCGAAAGTATGTGGACACCTGACCATCACACACATACATGGGGCTTCCTCAAACTTTTGCTGCAAAGTTGGACGCACACAATTGTTTAGAATGTCTTTGTATGCTGGAACATTAAGATTTCCTTTTACTGTAACAAAGGTCCCAAACTTGTTTCATTATGACAGTGCCCCTGTGCATAAATCAGGCACCCGAAAGATATGGTTTCATAAGGTTGATGTGAAGAACTCGAGTGGCTAGAGCCCTGACCTCAACTCCACTGAACACCTTTGGGATGAATTGGAACACCAAATGCCTTCTCACTTGACATCAGTGCCCGACTTCACTAATGCTTCTGTGGCTGAACGGGCACAAATCCCCACAGCCACATTCCAAAATGTAGTGGAGGTTGTTATAACAGCAAAAGGAGGACCAACTCTGTGTTAATGCCCATGGTTTTGGAATGGGCATATTTGGGGGTGATGGTCAGATGTCCACATACTTTTGGTAATATAGTGTATTTTGTAAATGCATAACAGTTTACTTTGTGCATGGTCCCATGGTCAAAGATGATTTCTTTCTATAAGAAATAAATTATAATCTGTTATTTTCTATTCTACTTTATTATATTTTAAGTGGAAGTCTTCCTTTCTAATGTACCCTTGCATGTAATTTTATATATCAATGATCGTGAGTAACAAATTAATATGCAAATTAGTCTGTGATGTCATCAAGCAACTTCTACTGACATTTTGAATGTTCAAGCTATTTTCCTCTGAAAAGAGTTGGCAACACTCTTGGCTATCCGATCTGCTTCCTCTGCCCAGTTGAGGACATGGATCTGGGGGTATTCCAAGAAGCAAGTTAACTCGACAAGCTCAGCTTAATACAGTATCTTACATAAAGTGCATCGGCTAACTGATAGTAGAAAGTACAGCATTATTAATTAATATGTAAAATTTTCACAAGTATATTACCATTATTAGGAAAAGGTTTCTGAACTTTGAGTCATGACTGAATGAGCTACCATTTGCTAGCTAGCTGACACTATCCATAATTTTAATCAAAGCAAGATACCAAATGAAAATTGTTTTTTTTTAAAAAAAGGCCACTGTTATGGTCTGACTAACATGCTTTTGCTCAATCTCTCTCTCTGCTATTACTAGCAGACACACAGGTCTGCACACAGCATCCTCCAAATCAGCCAATCAGTGTCTCGCTCAGAAGAGTTCATAGGTGATCGGTTCCACCCCAAGTTCAGTCGAATCAAGCCTATCGGGTTACGGACCGGGATGCAAGCTTTTCTATAAAAGTTTATATTTGATAGCTTCATAGTTGTGTGCATGATGGTAAAGTAAGTGAAATATCTTAAGTTTGTTTCATATCGTAAGCATGTTGTTCTTTCTCCTGCTTGTTAAATATCTGGGCCATTTGCGATGTATATAAGTTAATGTATGAGAGTGACTGAGACGAGCGAGCTTGTAAATTTGTTTTATGTATATTTGCATAGTATACTCACATATACTGTTATAATTAAAATATATAATTTATGTGCCATTTATTTATCAATAGGGTCAAATATTTATACATGTCTAAGTTTTAAACAACTGCATAACTGGATAACCATTTCTAGATGGTCCTTTGAGCTGGATGCTTAGGCTTATTACGGGAAATATGTCACAGCCTGCAGAGAATGAGCCAAGTGTGTAAGTCAGGAGGAAGGTGGTTCTCCCCACAAGATATGAAGAGTATGACCTCAGTGGCATCACTCTCCCAAGGCTGTTCCCAGAACCCCTGTCACCACAATCTCAGTTACATCACACACTGGCTTCGGACACAGGCCAAGAGCAGGGAACAGCTTGCATCGCACAACGGTTGCTACCTGGTGAAGACCATGACAGTCCTGTACAGTGGTCTGATGCTGAGCAATGAGACTCTGAGACTAACATACTTAAATGTGAGAACGTAAAAAAAAAAGTGAAAAACATGAAAAAAAATGTGTAAAAAAAATAGGGATCTCCACCACCCTCAAGACAATCTTCTACAGGAGCAGCAACGGCCTGAAGTACAGTCCCCTCCTCTTGCCATTCCTACATGACACATACCTGCTCCATGCAGCTTGCTTTGAACACGGTAGAGTGATAAGAGCTCTACGCCAGTACCAGCTCCACGACTCAGGTCAAGTGGGTTAGATCAGTCTGAGGACAGGTCCGAGGTCTCTCCAGCTTTAGTAGCTATTCCCAGAGCAAAGCAGCACGCCTCCTATCACACCAAACCAGCCAAATGGGATACCATGTACAAGGAGAAGGATTACTACCCCAGACCTGTGGTGCCTCATATGAGCCGTAGTCCACAGTTGTAGTCCTCCACATTGGGAATCTGCCCAGTGCCGGTACAGGCCACGTAGTGCACCAAGCCCAGTATCCCCTCCTGAGCTAGAGCATATGTACCTAGGTTCTGCCCCTACGATTCCAGATTTCATACATTTGAACCCTAGAGAATTCTCACGGCTTAAGATAACCCTGTAGAACCTTCTCCCAGCTACGGCCACTGAGAGATTCAGATTCCAAATACCGACTGACCATCTCAAACTAGAGGAGGCATTATTGATTGCAGATTCATACAGTCCTTCACAAATTGTTAACAGCCCTTGACAAAGACAATGGCAGCACTGGATCAGCAATATGCTCAGCCTCATCAGATTGCACTGCAATGCATAGCAGAGCTCATAGATGGTCCAAACATAGCTAATGGAGACATTAAGGCCTTCCGACTCTCTGCCCTCAAGGCTAGTTCCCTCATTGGCATGCTGGAGCAACTGAGAAGGAAGGGCACCTTTGAGTTGCAGTGTGGCTCCCATGTCTCCAGGCTGTTGGGGAAGCTGCTGCATGACTTCAGATCTAGTTTCCGGCGGTTTATATATCCTCACAGAGTGCCTATCCCCATTCTTCTGGATCTCTCTGAATGGCTGGAGTACAAAATTCATGTACAGGAAGACACCTCAATGTTTGAAGGTGCCAGTCACCGAGGATATCCAGCATGGTCACACGAGGTGGTCAGAGACTCCAAGCCATTAACTAAGAGCACCATCATTCTGCTTGGCAAGGAGAAGGTACCTCCTGTGGCAAGGACATCACCTTCCTTCAATAAACCTACTCTAACTCTATATTGTCCCTACTGTGACCACAGTAAACATTCTGTCAACAATTGTAACAACTTTATGCAGCTTACCATTCACCAGAAGCGAAACTGAGGCCACTTACCCCCTGAGGCCAGGTCAGACACCACTGAACTTTGGATTTTGCAAGGACAAATCAGTGCCCAATAATCTGCTCTGGGGCTCCTCTGGAAGACTTGGACAGAGTGGGAGGAGGAGCTACCATCCTTACAGCACATTGTCCTCCAAGGTGCTATACCAGCCCAGTCAGAGACACAGACATGGGTCAGCAAGAAATACACATTTTCTGTGATGCCTCTGAATGGGCCTACAACTCAGTCACTTACTTCTGCACAGCAGATCAAATTGTAGAGGTGGACTCCTCACGGCCAGATCATGGGTGGCACCGAAGGAATAAAAATCTATCCCCCCATCTGGAACTCTGTGCTGCACTGATTGGGGCACAACTCGCCAGTGTGGTGAGAATGAAGTTGAATCTCCCCATTTGCCAAATCATTCTGTGGACTGACTCCACCACAGTCCTCACCTGGCTACATTCAGACTCTTGTTGATTTAAAGTGTTTGTTGGTACTCGAGTAGCCAGGATCCAAAACATCACAAACCAGCACACTTGGCACTATATGCCTTCCACTAACAACCCGGCAGATGATATCACATGAGGAGAAAGCTTAAGTAGGCTGGGACCAGGAAGCCACTGGTACCAGGGACCATCCTTCCTGAAAGATCCTCCAAATCTGTGGCAAGAAACCCCACATCCTGTGGCCACAGATGAAGACGAGCTCCATATGGTGGCTCCCTGCTCCCTTGCCTGTTTCACAACCAGCTTATCATTTCCTGACATCAGCCAGTATAAGACTTTCAAAGAGCTGCTGGAGTTCAGGGCCTGTCATGGGACGTCGGGTAGTCGTCTCCCGGCTGATCACTACAGAAATGCTGAGATCAGTGTCCTACAGCAAACTCAGCGGAGTGCTTCCCCTCTGAACTGGAGCAGTTAGGGATGGGTAAACCATCTCCCAGAAACAGCCAACTACTGGCACTGTCTCCTGAATTTTTCCCTGAGACCCAACTGATCAAACTCGGAGGTTGCCTACACTGCAGCCCTTATCTAGACCCAGATGCAGTACACCCCGTTTTTCTAGACCCATTCTTAATATAACTGGGAGAGAGCTACCAGTAGCCCACCATTTCTACAAAAATATTCTGGTAGCCAGCAGTCAACATTTACACTCGAAACATATCTTTTTTTTTTTTTTTTAAGAAAAAAATCTCCGCTCTCCTTGATTTTCATCCAGCTCTGACACCTGCGGTAAGTTACCCATCTGAATAGAAAAGTGTGCTCTTTTATGCTCTGCTTGATCTGTTGGTGGCATATAATTAAAAAGGAGTGACTGGCTAACCGTACCAGGTATCCCTTAGCTAAGGGCATATATTCAATAAATTGTGATGAAATTTAGCTAGTGTTAGCTACCTTGGTTTATTTTTTTTTTACTTTGTTCACTTAAAACAAGCAACATACAGTCAGGTAAGGTAGACAACAAAATGAGCAACAACCGTATAATCTGCAAAGAACTCCCCGCTGAAGGGCCGCTAGAAGAGATGACAGCAGAAAAGGACATGGCTTTGCTACAGGACTACCAGCAGTTTCAGGTGTGTATGGGAATATATGTGCGCATACAGGAGGCTTGACTGTCATGTGCAAAACTGTCAATCATCTCATCAACCATGCCCTTTGATTTATCAGCAAATAACTCATAAAATGCTTTGTACAGAAAAGTATTAGGGGATATACCAAGGTCAACTGAACTTGTAAAACTGACAGAACACTATTCTAAAAAATAATTTGTGGGCTTAAAATGCAGAGTTTGGCTCAGTCTCCATTTACTAACATGGGAATAGTTGGGGTTAAGAAATTGTACTATAACCAGCCTCAGAGCCATTATGACATTTCTTTTAAACCCCTGTTAAGACATTCACCCAAATACACAGATCAGCCAAAACATTAAAACCACCTGTCTAATATTGTGTAGGTCCCCATTGTGCCACCAAAACAGCTCTGACCCATCGAGGCATGGACTCCACAAGACCTCCGAAGGTGTGCTGTGGTATATGGCACCAAGACCCAGAGCATCAAACTTCCTCCGCCGGCTTGCCTTCTTCCCATAGTGCATCCTGGTGCCATCTCTTCCCTAGGCAAGCAACGCACATGCACCTGGCCGTCCACATGATGTAAAAAAAAAAAGGTGATTCATCAGACCAGGCCACCTTCTTCCATTGCTCCATGGTCCAGTTGATGCTCACATGCCTATTGTATGTGCTTTCGGTGGTGGACAGGGGTCAGCATGGGCACTCTGACCAGTCTGTGGCTACACAGCCCCATATGCAGCCTTTTGCTTTTGCAGTCTCATTGTGCAGAAACAATACTCAAGAACAATTGCTCTGCCATAGTTTATTCAAAGACAAGTGCTGGAACAAGTTGAACAAGTTTGTTGACAAGTTGAAATACTTTAGGCTAACAGATTACCATCAGTCTGGAGGTCCAACACAAGCTTAAGAAAGCATTCATATTATTATACTATATGGGAAATCAAAATGTCTTCAGGGAGTTATCAGATAAAGTTTATGTGCCACAAGGAACAGCTCATAATATTGACAGGGAGATTTTGGAATTGACCTGCTTGCTGGCAAGGTGTACAGTAAATGGTCAACCAAATGTGATAAGAAAATCAGTTCAGCTGTGTTTCAACACCTCTGTAGCTTTAGGGGCATGACTGGGGCCAATGATAGGTGCCTTATAAATATCCAGAGGCAAGTAGTTAGAGGAGGGGATTATCTCAACAGGAAATGTTTCTATTCAGTTCTCCTACAGTATTCCCTAATGGCAGTGGCCTCCTTAAGCAGGACAATGTGTCCTGCCATACTACAAAAAATGTTCAGGATTGGTTTAAGGAACATGACAAAGAGTTCAAGGTGTTGGCCTCCAAATTCTCCAGATCTCAATCTAAATGAGCATGATGATGATGTGCTGGACAAACAAGTCCGATCTATGGAGGCCCCAACTCGCAACTTACAATACTTAAAGGATCTGCTGCTAATGTAGGACGTCATGTGGATGGCCAGGTGCATGTGCGTTGCTTGCCTGGGGAAGAGATTGCACCAGGATGCACTATGGGGAGAAGGCAAGCCGGCGGAGGAAGTTTGATGCTCTGGGTCTTGGTGCCACATACCACAGCACACCTTCAGAGATCTTGAGGAGTCTTGGCCTTCTAATTCTTACTGCTGATGAGTGGTCTGTATTTTGTAGTGTGGCCTCTATATTTCTGCTCTCAAAGACTTCTTAAAATGGTGCATTGTGATACCTTCAGCCCTGCCCTGTGGAGGTTGTTGGTGATGTGCATGACTGCTGTTTTGGGGTTTTTCATAGCGTTCACAATAATTCTGTCATCAGCTGCTGTTGTTTTCCTTGGCCAACCCATTTGATGTCTAGTTTTTAGTACATCAGTGGTTTCTTTCTTTTTTTGGACATTCCAAATTGTTGTATTGGCTATGCCCAATGCTTGTGTAATGAATCGATTTTCCCTATTTTCTTAGCTTCAAAATGGCTTGCGTTTTCCTATAGACAGATCGCTAGTCATCTTTTTTTTTTCCAGTCTTCACTGGCGAAACCCAGTTCTCAAACCAAGAGTAGATATTTCAAAGTTATTAATTGTTTAAACAATCATTACATGTGTTAAATATCAAGAAATGTAAGCTGAGATCCCTTTTTTCCAATTCCTTCATATATATGAATGTGTAGAAATGCCGCTAAAGCATGCAGCACCACAACACAGAACTAAGTGTGTTAAATAACTGTACTAAATTATTCTGCCCAGAAGTCTTATTATAGAAATGTAAATGATCTTCAAGACAACACATAATGATATTTATAATTTTAAATTCCTTCAAATAACCTTCAATTTTATAATAACTTTCAATACCTTCAATTTTATAATAACACTTTATTCTGTTTGGGATGACTGTATGTCTGACCTAGTGGGTAAATTTTGAAGTATACCCAGTGAACACATGGAAGCATCTTATTTAGGTCGTAGGAAGATCTCAGAGCTCTGCCTGTGTCACAGGCTCACTGATTTTTAACAGTCAATTTCAAAACCCTGCATGAGAGCTCACCTGCACCAACAGAATCAGCTGACCAACTGAAACTGCCCTCAGACTGAAATTTACCTCAGACTATGCGTCAAGACTTATCAATGCTGGAGGTGAGGTAATATGATCTAAGTTTTATATGTTTAGTGTCTTGAAATATTCAGCCAGTTTTTGCTGTTGCAGGCACAATTGCATATTGTAAAGTATAATCTTTGGTCAGGAGTTGAAATCCTGGTCTTACAAGGCATAATGTGACATGCTTGCCAGTGGCCGATTTAGTGCAGCTGCAACCAAAGACAGCCAATGAAAAGGTTCTGGCAATGTCAAAAATTTTCTTAAAATTTCAGGGTGTGACCACTGCTATGACACTCGTCTAAAATCTACCAATATAAGGATGGCATGTGATTACACAAAACTCATGGGTCAGCTACAAATGTGGAAATGGCAATGGCGAAACGTAAACAAAACATGGGATTTAGAGACAGAATGTCTCTATAATGTCTCATCACAGCTGTAACATAACAGGACAAAAAAGGGATGCAACACGGAGAAGAAACGGAGGATGAATTACAGCTTCAACTCTATCATAGAGTTTATTTATTACTATGAAGTTGTGAAACTATTTTTATTTTTCCAGTTGAAGACTTCCAAACACGTGCTGGATACACAGAGTATGGCAGAACATAATAGCTATCTTCAGTGTTTAATCTGGCATTAAGTACACATTATTGTACAGTGTGTTACAGAATTCTTATTGGGATCATCTCCGGCAGTGTGACAATTAATAATCGTAAAAGACCACTTGAATCGCACAGTATTAAACTGGCTCTACTTATGACATACTTCTGAACTGAGTTACTTAGTTAATTTGACCACATTAAGAGCCAAGATGTGGAGAGAAAGCAAGTAAAACATCATGCATTATTGTTTCAGATGTTTTGCTCCGTAGGCTCCTCCAAGGTTTAATGCTACAAAAGCATGGGTGTATTATTTAATATAACTTGTTTTCCAGATACTCTGAGTTATCTACCAGTTTTTAAATAAGGCAGTGTTCTGTAAATTTTGTCCTCCTTCCTTCCAGGAAACACAGTATAAAACATGAAAAATGTCTGTTTGATGTCGAACTTCAATATTGGATTAGAATTCTCTGAATGAGGAGAAAAGACAGAAGTATGATAAAGCACTACTCAGAAACCAGCTGAACTCACTGGACATCCTAAGATAAGAAATATCAGAACATGGATTCATTTTAATAAGCGCAATTGATTGGTATCTCTCTGCATAGGACCTCCAGTCTGCTACACCCATAAATATAGGGACCTTAATGCTGCATTAGCCACTGTTACTAGCTACTGTCATGTTGAAATTCGGCAGAAAATTGGCATTGAACTCCAATTCACAGAATCTCCCAACCTCCCAAATCTCCTGGGCAGAGAGAGAGACTACTGGTTGGTCTGCTCATTGTCATGCAAAATGTCTCAAAGTTTTCCAGCTCCTTCCTTCAACTTCTGTAGAAAGCCCAGAAAAGCTGCTCCAGTGTACAAAAAATTCCCCCTGTTTACCATGAACTTGAAGAAGTTTCCAGTAAGGCCACAGCCAGTGGCCTGCCCCCTCCAGAACCTATGACTATGCCATAGAGCTTATGCCAGGCACCATGCCCCCTCTCAACCGAATTTACCCCTTATCTGACACTGAAAACCAGGTCATGGAGGAGTACATCAAGGAAACCTGCACACAGGGATATATCAGGTCCTCCACCTCCCATGCCTCAGCTTTTTTTGTGGAGAAGAAAGGAGGTGGGCTCAGAGCATGCATCAGTTATCAAGGATTAAACCGGATCACAGTCAGGTATCAGCCCTTGAATAAGCATATAATCTCATTCACATCAGAGAGAGAAATGAATGGAAGGTGGCCTTGAGCTCCACCTCTGGCCACTATGAGTATTGTGTCATACTGTGGTCATATGGCCTATCTTGCGCACCTTCAGTCTTCCAAAGCTTTATCAATGATATGCTGTGAGACCTCTTCTTCTTCTTCTTTCGGCTTTTCCCTTCAGGGGTCGCCACAGCGAATCATCACTCTCCACCTATCCCTATCT
>CM074980.1:10583431-10612155 GCA_037576825.1 Pangasius krempfi | reverse complement strand
ATGTGGTCCTAGTACAAGTACTTCTGTCTTGTCAGAATTAAGTAAGAGAAAGTTAATAAGCATCCAGTTTCTAATGTATTTTACACATTCCTCAACTTTATTAAGCTGGTGTCTATCATCTGGCTTTGCTGAAATATACAACTGTGTGTCATCAGCATAACAGTGGAAGCTAATACCATGCTTACGGATAATTTTGCCCAGAGGTAGCATATATAGAGAAAAGAGCAGAGGGATAGTCACCATTTACGTTTACAAACTGTTAACGATCAGTCAAATAAGACCTGAGCCAGGAAAGGGGCATTTCCTAAATGCCTACTACATTTTCTAGTCTCTCTGAATTTTCTCTTTTTCTTGCCAATGGAATCTTTTGTTCTTTTCTTATTGAAAAATCAGGTTTAAAGTGAACACAGTCCACATGCTAAAAAAAAGGTCACTGAATTTATTTAATTCAAATGCGTACATCGATTCCACATGTTTGAATTGAGTTACATTAACATAATTTGCTTTCGTACATTCATACATAAACCATACGTAATATTTTGTCTTAAATCTAAAATATTTGTCTTAAACCACACATTCCATTTTTTCAATGTAATTCAAGTTTATTGTACAATATGTTGTGTCCATCTTTGCAACAGACCTCATAGAGCAATTGTTCAGACGTCATGCTGTATCGGAAATCACTCACTAATTACTATTCCCTATATAGTGGGTTGTCACAGTATTTTTATGACCTATGTTTGGCATGCGTGTTTGATTGTTGATAAATGTAGATACACTCATTACTGAAGCACTCAATTTTATTATGTTCCAGTTTAATCTAATGACACACCTTCTCAATGGGATTCATGTCAGGGGATTTTGGTGGAGTCTTCACCCAGTTATAACCTCTGCAGCAATGACTGCTTGCAGCAGTGTGTTTCGGGTGATTATCTTGGAAAAATCAGTGATGGACTCTGAAGTTTTCCCTAATGTAGGGAGTGGTTTCTTTTATAATAGCATCTTCAAAGAAAGACCGGTCCATTGTCCCTTTGAAGTCTGCAATAGGTCCCGGTCCCAGTCTGGATATTGCTCCCTAAACATGAACTTTCAGTGGGTGTTTTGGCTTTGGTTTAGGCACACATCTGCCACATTTACGAAATGACGTGGTGGCAAAATGATCCAAACACCGTTGACTCATCAGTGAAAATGATGTAGTCAAATGTCTCCTTCGCATTGATCCATATCTGGGCTTGTTGGAGATGTATCTCTTTATTTTTGTCTCTGATCATGGGACAATTTTGAGTTTTCCCATACTTCCACCCATGTTTTTGCCTGATCCTCTAAATGGAATGCTCACTGATGTCCACTCCATTGTCACGCCAGAGCTATTTTTCCACTGAACTTGCCGGCAGTCGGTCATTATGGCTAGTTATGTTGTCTATGGCTGTGACAATGTTCCTAAAATCAAGAGCAAAACATTAAATAGATATTTGACACTTTAGGCACAACTAAGATATGACATTGTTGCAACATATTTATATTTGTGATAGCATTATACTTCATGAAGTGGATAACTTATTTGTGAGGATTACGTATGCATGATGTTCATTCTTTGTAATGTCATCTGATGGTCTTCAAAGTAGTGTGTACACCAATGGAACTCAGATGGTGGTGTATTTCTCGAGTGGAACTTCCAGCAGACCTAATCATCCTGATGTCTTGGTAATGCAGTTTGCTGATCTTGGTCATTTTGAGATGCCTTTACCTGTGGATGGATTGTATTTATCCATACAGATGTCAAGGTGTCATTGGGGGCATGAACAATATGGGTTGTAGATACGCCTATCTATCAGGCCATTCTAAACACTTAACGTGTTGTAATGTACTAAACACAACGACCAGGAAGGTAAAACAAATTTTATCATATGCTCCTTGTCTTATGCAGAATTTAACAGAATGAAAAACAATGACACTATAATCATCAAAACCACTGTCAGCTGACAAGGAAGTGGCATGTAATGTTATACACACCACTGTTGCTAAGTTACAGTCTAAAATCTGGATTCCACTCTCTCAACTTTCCACCAGTTTGTTGACTGCACTACACAGGAAAACAGAACACTGGACTTTTTGTATGCGAATGTTAAAGAAGTACACAGAGCTACTCCCCTACCCCCATTTGGTAGATCAGACCATGACCTTATCTTGTTAATTCACTCCAGCAGGCATGAATTGGGTAAATTCATGTGATGAAACAAAGTTATTGTCATTATTTTTTACACTGTCTCTAACTCAAAAAAGCAACTTTATAAAGCATATTTTTGAGTAACTATACTCTGTTATGTCAAAGTGCAAATGTTTTCATCTATGTTTACTGCATTTAGGCCTTCTTTATAATATGTGCCCACCCCAAATGACAGTTGACCAAAAGACAGTTAAATGGATTGGACAACTACTTGATAACTACTGCAATTCTAAGAATGACTGCTAGCTTGTTAATAGTTCAAATACAGTTTTACAATACAGTTTTACAAATCTATGTAATCATCTTATTATTATAAAGGTAATTTTAAAGTGCATTTTTTTAAATCCCATCTCATTATTATGAAGGTCATTTTAGTTTAGTGAATTAAAAAAAAAGACAAATACTTGATAACTACTACAGTTGCAGACTATGAATTGAGTAATACTCACTGAGTTGAGTAATTTTTAAGGTAGAGGTACACATTATGAATTAGGAAAACATTTGAATTAAAAATGAAAACTCAATAAGGACTATGAACTTTAAAAATATAGTAAACAAAATGGCAAGTAAATTGCACAGCAAGTATATTTGCATTGGTATTAACTGAACACATTTTACTCCGGAAAAAAAATTAAATAGCCCATTTCTCCTTCCACCATTTCTTATCCTGAGCTATAGTTGTGTTCTTTGTGCATGTCTTTCCACATCTTTATCCACTGAATTCTTTCCTTGGGAGTTTTTCATGTCTGTACATTTCTGTTCATTTTCATAAATCTAAGTCTTAACAGGTCAGAGGTAGAATTACAGCTGCTGTTTTATAAAAGATACCATTCCTTACATCCAACAACAAATACAGTATGTGATCAAAATGCATATTTTAGTCTAACTTTTTTGCGCTCATTTCTCTCTTGCGCTCCATCTGGACATGCATTCATGTGCATCTTTAAAGTTTAGCTACGACTCGGTTGCTGTTATGACAAATTGTTGGTAAATATATAATATTTACAGATTATATAAAATAAGAGTAAAATGTAAGTTATGCATTAGAGAAAAGCATCTCTAAACGCATTAAACAGCACAAGCACTCACAGTATCGTCTTGTTTTTTGGCTTGAGACTTAGTAAAGGCGTGAGAGTTGGCACCTCTGCAATTGCGACTTTACATCTCACAACTGTCAATTGAGTAATATTTAAATTGGTGCACTGAACTGAGTAATATTTATGTATACATTATCTTGTGAATACTTGCAGAGAGCGCAATGAAGTGTACGTTTACAAAACAAATAAAATAATAATCCGCTGCATTACACTCATGCAGTCACGTGTAAATGGATATTACATTATCTGTATTACTAAATATGTGTGTCCATTATTAGGCTATTTTTTATTCATATTTTATTGTGGATATTTTTTGTTTTCTCAAAATCACAACATTAAACGTGCAGTTAAAAAATTATTAGACACTATCAGAGAATGATGTTAATTCTATGTTAAATAAATAATGTAATAATCTATAAGCCTAGGCATGTTTAAAGATTGATTCAAGATTAATTATTGCCAAGTTGATGTGGCCAAGAGCAGTCTGATCTGGCCTGTGGACTTCTGTGTTCACTTTAAAAAAGCTTTTTTAATAGTGAACTTTTAAATCTAAGAAAAGAACAAAAGTTTCCATTGACAAGAAAGGAGAAAATGGAATTCATCACTACTTTGAGGAAGGATATTCACCCGGTACGCCCGGGGATGTTTGTGTAAACAAGATCCAGCACGTTCTCCCCTCTCCTTGCAAAGTCCACATGCTGATGGAATTTAGGGAGCACGGACTTGAGACTTGCATGGTTGAAATCTCTGGCAACAATAAACATTCAATCAGGGTGTGAATTCTGCAGTTCGCTAATAGCCCCATATAGTTCACAGAGCGCCTCCTTAGCCAGCTATGGTTTGGTTTTAGCCTAGCAAGGACCCCTGTCCTCTTGCCACGCTTCTGCTTCCTTGCACACCGCTTATGACGTCCCCTCCCCCCGACCACTGGTATCAGACGACACCAAGGGCTGGAGGCCTGGTCCCTGCAGCAAGCCGAGATCGCATAGCTTCTCCAGCAGATCATCATGCAGGTCGCTTGATGTATGATTTCTGTACTTTATATGTCTGGCGATGGTAGACACAAACACCAGCTGCTCCACTGTCTATGTGCCATTAAAAAGTCAGGCTAAGAACAAAGATAGCACCATTTTGGATCCGGAGCAGCCTCTGCATACTATTGCTGTGCCACCATCTTGGCGCAAAAATGTTTTTGCATATCCCTGCTTGCTAGGAATCTGGGATCAGGGTCAACCGTGATATGATGCCCCTTGAGCGGATAATGGTTAAGGGCCTTACCCAAGGGCCCAAAAGTGGCAGCAGTAGGGCTTGAACAGCTTTTTTACATGGGTGCTATAGGTGTTTCATAACCTTTTTGCTTCAATAAATGTATTCCTTGTCTTATATTACATTTTGTATGAGGGACTAAAACATTTAGTGTGACAAACATGCAAAAATAGAGGAAATCAGGAGGGACAAATACTTTTTTCAAAGCACTGTAATCGAAAGAAAATGTGGAGGTAACAGAAAATGCTCAGGAAGGCCCAAGATTGTCTTTCCTGCAAGTATGTACAATAGAGGAAAAAAATGTAAATGTGGATTGATAATTTATGTAGTTTAATTAACAGAATGATAGTTATATAAAAATGTATAATTAATGATAATTTATTTAACAGAATTAATGCATAGGTACTAGTAAATTGCCATGTTACATCTGTATATACCTGTTGGTTCATTAATAACGTATTAACCAATAGTTATCCCCTTTGTGCAGAGGGCAAAATAGGGTAATTTCTACCTGTTTTTTCCCCCTAATTCTGTAATAAGTCTTATCGCACTGCACAGCACAGCACAGCAATGAATAATCACTTTAATTAAAGGACAGACATGTACCATTATAGTTCATGGTTAAAAAGTTTTATTTCTGTAGGGCTAAATTATAAAGGGTTATTATCTTAGCCCGCTGCTCTCCTATGACCAAGGATGGAAATAGGTGCAGCCGAAGGTTAAATGCATGTTTTAAATTTATGACTTAAATATCTGACTCCAATACATTTAATTAATTATCTGACTCCAATTTATAATACCTGTTAACTTAATTATCTGACTCCAATTTACTATGTTAACTTAATGTAACTGATTCCAAAGAATAATCTGTTAGTTATTCCTAGAAGTAATGTCTCAGTGTATCGATTGTATTTAATCTGAAACAGCTCCATGCTAAGCTTTCATTACAAAGTGATGTTCCTATGTCAGAGGCTTTTATATAGCCTGTTTATTCTGTTAGCTCAGAGGTTTCTATCAATGTGCAAGCCTAGGCCTTTCCTATTTACTTATCAAAGGTTTACTTTAAACATGCAAGAATTAGCTTTTTATCTTAGCTTGTCAGAGGTCGCTTTCAAAGGTGTCTAATGTACTAAAACTTTAGCTAGGAAACTATTTCTTATAATCATACAAATCATTCAAGTCATGCACACTTATTGCAACATACTTTCATACAGAAGAACTACTGAGCATTGAGAGAGAAAGTGATGACTGAATTTAAATACAATTTCACAAATGAACAATATACAGAAAATAGAAACAAAGAGAACTTACAAAGTTGAAGGACAGTGTCTCGGACATAGGATGCATGATGGTAAAATCATCTGGAAGCATGATGGTAAAACACTCCTACTTTCTAGGGGCTTTTATACACCTGAGCCTCTTTGAAGTGTATCATGACCAAAGTATCAAATGGAAGAGACACAATGTGTTTTATGGCATGGTGTTTTATCTCAACCTAGAGAATAGTATGTTAATCAAGTTCCTGAGAATGTGTGACAGAACAAAGGCAAAAGGTGGTGCCAGCATGTATACATGTGTGTGTAGGTGTGTGTGTGTGTGTGAAGAAAGAACACATATTGCAACATATACTGTAAATGTTGTTTCCTAAATATATATGATGTTTATGATGTCACCACATTGTTCACCATTAAAAAATATGAATTAGATTGATAACAAACATGCTCTGAGGAATGTTGTAGTTAAGCATAGTTTAGGTGACCAGGTTTAGTTCACAGGGCCTCTCTGACCCACATTCCTGATCACTTTAACCTTAGCCAAATTACTGCCACAATTCTACACAAATCTACTACTAAATTTCATAATTTTGAAAATATTTATGATGTGAATACACAAAGATATGGGGTAAAAAGAATTGGATTTTTAGAATCATGTAGGGAAAGATTCTTTACATTATTTGGCTCATCTTGTTAACACTGGCAAAAATTGGTTTAGTTATCTCAAAACATTAAAATTCTATAAGGGTATATCTAAAAGCTGCCACTAGGTGTCCTCTCAACCTCTCCAAGTGGCCAAAAACCTATCCAAATGCACATGTTTTTAATGCTATAAGTGCACCATAATTCAAGGAGTCTTTGTGAGTTCAACTCAACAGTGAATTGGAAGCTTTCTTGAAGTCATATCACATGTGCACAGGAGGGGGGGGGGGGTGTCCAACAAACTATCCAAACCTATGCTTAGAAGGTTTCTCTCAAGGGACAGCAGTAGAATCTTGAACTGACATGAAAAATTGAAGAGATTACATTGGTCCTAGTTGTACAGTAGTTCAGTGGTCTATTTGTAAAAATGTAGTCACTGTAAGTCTTTCACCAGAGCCCCTTTAGTTAGTTACTTCACAACATCTAGCCAGGTCAAGAACATACTGGAGCTGGGAGGTGTATCATTCTCATAGTCTACAATCAAGATATGCCTTCAAGAATGTAAATACATAGGGTTTACCTCAAGATGCAAACCACTGGTAACACTCAAAAACAAAAAGGCCAGATCAGACCGATTAATCTGCCCAGTTCTTGGGATGATCCAAAGCATATCATATCGTCTGTCAAAAATAGCGGAGGCATTGTTATGGCACGGGCATGTATGGCTGCCAATGGAACTGGGTCACTGGTTTTTATTGATTATGTGACTGCTGATAGAAGAACCCAACTGACCATGCTTTCTACTTACTGAAGACAAAACTGAAGGCAGAAAGACCCAGAAGAAGCAGCAACTGAAGGTGACTGCAATAAATGCCTGGCAAAGCATCTCCAGGGAAGAAACTCAGCATTTGAACCATGGGTTCCTGACTTCAGGCAGTTACTGACTGCAAAGGATTTGCATCCAAATATTAAAAATCAACCTAAAATTTAAGATTGTTATTTTGTCCAATTACTTTTGAGCTTGTGAAAATGGAGGGACTATGTAAAAATTGCTGTAATTCCTGGTGGAATGGTTAATGCAATATTTTTGTTAAACCCCTTGAATTAAAACTGAAAGTCTACAATTCAATAACATCTAGATTGCTTCATTTCAAATCCATTGTGGTGGTGTACATAATTGTGTCACTCTCCAAATACTTATGGACCCGACTGTACCTGTTCACAACTGCAGTATCCACCAAGGAACATTGTCTTGTACCAGCAAATTGTCTTCTGGGTGATGCTGAAATACTTGATGAGATCATCTGACAAGTCCCCTTGTGTATCCTTGCACTTCACATATAGGAGAGGACCATCCCTGATCCACCTCATGTCTCCACACTCAGCTTTCTTTGGCAGGGCTTTCGCTGTTTCAGGAAAGCCAATCCTGTTCCCTTGATTGGTTCCACATGCTCCATAACAGATACAATGCAGGTGGTCCAAAAGTGCTGTACTGCTGTAGAAGTTATCCACATAGACATGGAACCCAATCCCACAGAAAGGAACATGGAGCAGATTAGCTCCGTTACCACTGAGAGTGAAAGTCTTTACTTGATACACAGTGAAGTCACATGTGTAGCCATTCTTGCTGTTGGCCAGCACAAACAACTTGTAGCCTTGCTTTACTGGCTTATCCTTCATGTATTGCTTTGGCCTTTGTAGCTACCATGCACTGGCCATCAATGGCCAGATTCTGAGGTGGATGATAGAATGCCCTGTATGCTGAGATAATCTTGACAAAAGAGGCTTTAGGCAGAACAGGGCATCATAACCTGTTCTGAGAGTCTGTCTGTCTGTCTCTGGGTCACTCATATGCATGAAGAAATGCTCTCATACATGTAGCCAGGAATCACATTCAAGGGAAAGGGGTGTTGATGAAGCTTATCCTTTCTCCAGAAGTCTCTGGCAACTGACTGCTTCAGGAGGCAAAGGTAAAGAACTATACTGAGGTACTTCAGCATATCTTCAGTACCTACATCACTCCATGGTATCTTCATCCCCTGTGCAATCTTATGGGCTGCATACTTGTTTGTAGGTTCTGCAAGACATCTCTGCTAAAAAAAAAAAAAACTGGAAGAGCTCTAAAGGAGTGTGGTTCTGATGAACATCTAGCTGCAGTCTGGGGGTCTTCTTAGGGTAGAAGGGGAATTGCTGGGGCAGTTTATGATATAAAACAAGAAAAAGTAAGCTAAATAACACAAAACATGCAACAAAGCTCAGAAAACTACTGCAGTACCAGCCATGTAAGGATATTTCACCAAAGCCACGACAATAAGTTTGCACATTCAGATTTCATGCAAAATGCAATAAAATGGTGCATAACTGTTTTGGTATGTATAAAGAGGCTGCAATCAGATTGAGCTGAATAAAAGTAATTTACCTAGGTTGTATTATACATAATGGAGAACTGGATATTAACGTGTAAAATGTGTGCTGCACACTAGCCTGATTCATAACATGCACTGATGCACGTAACTAGCTATCTATGTGCTTATTATTTGCCAGTTTAACAGCCTACAAGTACATAATGTTTTGCCAATATGCAAAAAATCACTGATTTTGCAAGAGAGAAAAGAACATTGACCAACATTGACCAACACTAACCAATGCATTAGATTTACTAAATATTTACTTACAAATCCAGGAAACCTTCCAGGCCCTCATCAAACATATCCTCTTCCATGTAGTCAACACTATCAGCTTCACAGCCTCCGGCACTCTCATGCTTGGAATCACTCTGATATTACTTCTCCAGTACTTGAAGGTCCTCTTCCGTCGTGTCATTGTGTTGTTTAAAAAAATTCAAAATATAAAGTTTTTGGGTTGTTTTTGACCATAAATAGTTCACGACAGACTCAGTAACCATGACACTGATTCAGCAATCACTTGTAGCACTCAGTGATGCAATTATGCACAGAACCACTATATACTTTACACACTGAAATAGGTGGGTGACTGAATCTTCCAACCAATCATGTTTGACCTTTTTGGAAAGCTTATAATTACATTGATCACACGTCAATTACATTGATCGGTATCTGTAAAAGCAAATAGTGCTTGGTATTATACATCTATCTACACACAGTATTATTGGTATTGATGCAAAACTAAAGAATGATGGTTTATAACACAATCTTTCCACCAACAAGGAAAACAACTTATGCTTTTGTAAAGGACAACTTCAACTTTCAAAATATCAGAAAGATTTCTTCATATTTTCATCTAATTTTGACAAAATTTACAAAGTCAAGTGAAACTGGAAGTATATTACCATTTTGTACAAACACATGAGCAAGCAAATAAGCTGTTTTTTTTAGTTGTCAGCTGTATTTTTGTCTTGTTGGAAAATTATTTCTGATGGCAAAAGTATTTGGTTTGTGATGTCCCAAACACTTTTAAATGGCCACAGTACACAAGGAGTTCTGGCCCCCTAGGCTGTAAACAAGACCCAAAGCAACATTTGCGTTAATTTATTGAGTGCTCCACAATGACAGAGAGAGCTCAAATTTCATATAGAGATATACAATTTATTACTTTCAAAGATGATATGCAGCTTTCATTAATATTGTTACAATTTTGTTTATACAAAAGCTGTTTTTGCACAATATTCAGACTGTAGATGCCAGTGTCTACTCCACTAGAGCACTGAACAATCTGATTTTCAACTTTAAGTGTATTTACATTCAAATTGGGTGAATGGTGTAGGAATTACATCACTTTTTATATGTGGCTCCCCCTTTATAATTGCAAATACTTTGCAGTCAATCATTGTCTGATGTCTGGAGTCCATAGACATCACCAGATGCCTTGATTCTTCCCTGGCGATGCTCTGCCAGGCCTTTACTGCAGCTGTCCTCAGTTTATGCTTGTTTTTGGCGTGTTTTGCCTTCAGCAAATGAAATGCATGCTCAGTTGCATTCAGGTCAGGTGATTGACTTAGCCATTGCAGAACATTCCACTTCTTTGCCTTAAAAAAGTAGCTTTCAAAATATACTTAGGATAATTGTTCATCTGCAGTGTGAAGCTGCTGGGGGTGGCCCCACATGGACAGCCTGAAGATCATTGGGATTGCTGGAGATGGTGCTGTATGGGGACCATGGTGATGACTTGGGGATCTCATATGGGGTTGTTGTACTGTGGTGGCTTTGGGACTGCGGTTTCCAAGAGCAGTTTTGTGGACAGTGGATAGGTTGAACAAAACAGACTTCATGTGAAAACTGTGATGAATTTACTGTTTGCACAATTGTATTATTTGTCCATATAGTACAGTTATAGAAGGGATTGATTTATAATTGCACTATCCGTTGTCACCCAAATGAGGATGGGTTCACTTTTGAGTCTGGCTCCTCTCAAGGTTTCTTCCTCATATAGTTTCAGGGAGCTTTTCCTTGCACTGTCGCCTCATTGGCTTGCTCATTACACATTGCACACTTGCACATTTACAACTTATTTTGATTTAATTAAATTTGAATGTATTTATTTCTGTAAAGCTGCTTTGTGACAATGTGTATTGTTAAAAGTGCTATACAAATAAAATTGAATTGAATTGAAGCGCCGTCCAATGAGCTTTGAAGCATTTGGCTGAATCTGAGCTGACAAAATAGCCGTATACACTTAAGAATTCATCCTGCTTTGTCAGCAGTCACATCATCAACAAATACAAGTGAACCAGTTCCATTGGCAGCCATACATCTCTATGCTGTAAGATGAGATGGTATGCTTCAGATCATGAGCAGTTCAATAGGATTGATCTCAGACTTAGATTCATCTGTCCATAACACTTTTTTCCATTGTTCCTCTGTCCAATGTCTGTGTTCTTTGGCACATCTTAATGTCTTCTTTTTATTGGCCAGTCTCAGATATTGCTTTTCTTTGCAACTCTGCCTAGAATGCCAGCATCCTGGAGTCGCCTCTTGACTGTTGATGTTGAGACTGTTTTTTTGGGTACCATTCAATGAAGCTGCCAGTTGAGGACCTGTAAGACATCGGTTTCTCAAAATAGAGACTCTAATATACTTGTCCACTTGTCCCAAACCCAAATATAAATACCCCTGAATTCTTTTTGCCACAAAACCCCAAAATGAATACCCCTTGACCTCTACTTGCTCCAAAGTCCAAATATAAAAGCACCTGACTGTTAAGTACAATCAACCACTATATACCCCCATATACCCATGAATACTAAATGCTCCAAACCCAAAATAAATACCCCATGACTTCTAATTTCTCCAAATGCAAATATAAATACCACCCTGACTGTTACCTGCCCCACACTTTATGTGAAAGCCGTCACAGATAAGATCATCGTTGGACACCATAAGATGTAGAATGCAGCCATAACTCAGTGAGAATCAATGTAAAAGCTTGTACAAAAGAGAAAAAAAAATAAATAAATAAATAAACTTTGAAACAAAAATACATCAAACCAAACATACACAAATAAACTTACTAAATAAACAACATAAACAACCTTACTACAGAGCAAACAACTCCAAACAATCACATAAATCTAACAGATAGCAGGAAGTCTATATTCGTACCTTGTTCTCCATTCAAACCAGGAGCTAAAGCCCTTTAATCCTTGAAACCCATGAACCTTGGACGCCACAACCATGTGCGCTTAGGTCTCATTCCGTACTGAAATGTACTCAGATATATGGCGCACTCGCCATATCTCCACTCACGCGAGTAAAATGTCACAAAGAAGACCTCCATTACCATAACACACATTTGAAGAAATTAAGCATCATACAAAAAATATCAAAAATAAACCATTGAAGAAAAAAAAAAAGAAATAATAATAAAGTACACAATAAGACAAAATCATTAACACTCCCACCAAATTATGAGTCCCAACCTCATACCAAAGGTACAATCACAAATAATTTTTTAAAAATCCCTTTTTAATCTTTATTCTTTTTTAGATTTTTTTAATGATTAATCAAAACATTAAAATTTAAAAAACATGAATCTAGAAATATTAGAATTATATTCATTGACCTTATAACATCTCAAAGAGAAAAATTCTCAATGATAACACTAATGTCCCTCCATTAATAAAATGAGTTTTTGCACTGATCTTTCAATTATGGACAGTTTATTAATACGCTTGCCCTTTGCACTAAGCTTTGAGTCGCCTAGCAGAATCTTAGCTCTCCTTACAAGCCCGTCACCACTAGAAATAATTTCCTTTATCCTACCGAGCCTCCATTCATTCCTAGGCACTCCCTCTTCTTTGACAATAACAATATCATCAACTTGAAGATTTCTCTAAAATACGTTCCACTTCTGCTGGGTGGCTATATTAGCAAGATACTCTTTGCACCAGCGACTCCAAAATTGCTCTGCTAGATACTCTCCATCTTTTCCGAGCAAACACATCCTCCCTGACGAAATTCCCTGGTGGAGGCAAAGCAGAAGTTGATTTTAACATAAGCAGATGATTTGGAGTAATTGGTGCTAAACTTTGAGCTAGTTAGGCAATCAGTAGGAAGTGGCCTACTATTCACAATTGCGTTCCCACACACCACCAACATGACTTGCATGTGGTGCATTCATGATGAAGTCGCATTGCTTCTCTGATAGGAAGATTGTCACTCTTTCTACATCCATTTCTTTAAGGGCATCTTTCAACTCGAGAGACCAAAACAATCCATAGCAGTATATGTAAACGGCGGCGAAGGAACAACTCTCTCTGATGGAAAATCAGCCATTTTCTGCTCTTCGACAGATCGCCTGTGCTTTCTGCAAACAATACAATTTCTAATATATGATGTTACAATTCTGTTGATTCCTGGAATCCAAAAGCCATTAGATCTTATCTCATTTATAGTGAAGCCTTTTCCCTGGTGTACAACTTCATTGTGAAAGTGAGCAACAATCATTTCTGTAATCTGATGGTTTTTTGGGATTATTATAGGATGTTTCACAGAATCTGGAAAGGTTGAACGACAAAGTCTACCTCCCACCCTTAGCACACCGTCTTTATCCACGAAAGGGTCAAGAGGGTACACTGCGCTGCGAGACGAGACACTTCTCCCACTCTTTATCTCTTTCAGCTCGTCTTTGTAGGAACTACCTTGTAGACATTTGATTATGTAAAGTTCTGCTTTTTGTCTTTCTGATATAGTACTGAGATGATTGGATTTGACTTTGCTAGCTCTTCTTATAAGACGAGCTACAGCTCTAATTGCTTTTGACCAAGAAGAAAATATTGAGAGACGATCTATCAATTTCAAATTTTCTGTGCACTCAGTATTCAAAGTGCAGAATGTTTTTATCTCTGGATCTCCAAACAGAAATTCAGGAACATGATCTTTTGGTGCAGATATTTCTTTGTTCCACAGGAATCTAGGACCAGTGAACCAATTCGAAGCAAGCAACTCCTTCACTGTCAAACCTCTGGATGCATGATCAGCGGGGTTTTCCTCCATTGGAACATACTTCCATTGCTGGGGAGTTGTGCTAAGGTATATTTTTTGCACTCTATTTGCGACGAAAGTATGGAATCTACGTGGTTCATTGCTTATATATCCCAGCACTACTTTGGAATCAATCCAGAATGTCTCTTTGATATCATAGTCCAATTCTTTTTTAAGCGCAGTGCTCACCTTGACAGAAACAACTGCAGCAGTTAGCTCCAACCTGGGGACCTTTGTAAGTTTAAGAGGTGCAACTCTTGACTTTGCCATTACCATAGCACAGTGAACATCTCCGTCCTTGTTCTTAAGTCTTAAATAAGAGCACTGGCCATATCCTTGTGTGCTAGCATCAGAGAAGTGATGCAATTCAACTTTAACAGGTTTGCTGAAGCTAGATGGCGCATATGTTCATGGTATATCCATCTTCTGCAGATCATTCAAATCTTGTTTCCATCGCTCCCACCTTAAACTGAGTCCATCTGATAAAGGATCGTCCCATCCACTGCCACGCCTGCACAATTCCTGCAGGATTCTCTTTCCATACAACACAACAGGTGCTACAAGTCCTAAGGGATCATAAATAGAAGCAACGGTCGATAACATACCACGCTGAGAAGAGGGTTGATCTTTCAACAGAACCTTGAATTTAAAGCAGTCAGATTCTTTTTCCCATTGCATACCAAGAGTTCTTTCAAGGGGTAACTCGTCAAATGCAAGATCGAGGTTTTTTACACCAGAGGTTCTTTCTGATGCAGGAATACTGTCCAACACAGCTTTGTTGTTGGACACAAACTTGTGTAGTTGTAAGCCGCCTGTAGCACAGAGTTTTCGTACCTCATCTACAACTTTAATGGCTTGTTCTGCATCCTCCACACTAATCACTCCATCATCTACATAGAAATCTTTTATAACAAACTGTGAACCTAATGGATACAACTTACTGTTTTCAGTTGCAAGATGTTTCAAGCCATAATTTGCACACCCTGAGGATGAGGTTGCACCAAAGAGATGGACTTTCATTCGAAACTCATTGGCAGGTTGGTTGAAATCTCCATTTTTCCACCAAAGAAAATGCAAAAAATCTACATCAGGTTCGTCAACATGAAACTGATGATACATCTTGATGGTATCTTTTCCAAGTATGGTGGTTAGCTTTAACCCTCTATGGTACGCAATTTGATATCAATGAGGAAAAAATTATTTGTGATGATTTTCCTGCTTAAAATTGGACACTATAAGAATATCAGTTAGCATTTTCATTATTTTGAAATTTATTTATTTAATATTAGTTTGTTGCTTCAAGGCAACATTGTACCACAACGGACAAATTAAAACATTTGACATTTTCATTCAGGAAAAAAGAAATGTATTTACTGAAATCATCAAAGTCTTTTACAAATCACTTGAACAAACAGATTTATCTAGTTTTTAATGTAATACACATTTCATTTTTAATAAAAATAACATTTCCTTTTCTAGCTGTTGCTCTCAGGCAACATTGTACCTTCGTGGAACACAACTATAACAGAACCATAATAACAAGTTATAATATGAAAACATTACATTTAGTGTTGTTTCAAGATGGGAATGTGCATCGCCCTTTTCTTCCAGCCCAAACAGGCCAATGACCTGTCTGATCAAAGCGAACCAGCGTTGATTGTTGTGGTTCTACAGGGGCTTTTGGACGCTTTTCAGGTTGTTCTTCCTCACTGTGCTGTGACAGTCTCCCCCATCTCTTCAAGGTCTTCTTCTCCATACAGGGACATGCTGCAACATCAGCTTTGAATTTTTTAAGGCTGCACACATCCTTTGGGGGGATGTGGCTTTGAGGCAACATGCAGTTTTATGTAATTTCCTAAAATACATTTGATGATATATCATCAAATGAAGAGGAAGGCCAAAGAGGAGGTATATGGAGGTAATAAATGAGGATATGAAGCTAGTGGGTGCAAGTGTTGAGGATGCAGAAGATAGGGAGAGGTGGAGAGTGATGATTCGCTGTGGCGACCCCTGAAGGGAAAAGCCGAAAGAAGAAGAAGACATTTGATGATATATAATGTAAAGTTTTTGAAAATACTTCTTTACTTACCAGTGAAGGTGACTCAGATTTTTTGCAGGTGATTATCTGGACGAAAATTGTTGAAAAATGCACTTTTCTTTAGAGAAAATATGGAGACATGTGACTTGTGCACATCTGCTGAAAGAGGAAGCAAGATGGCCCCTTGTGGGTCATGTGACCACTATTTAGCATTTTCATTGGTTAGTATTTGCGTTCTCCTCCTTGAAATAGCATTGACCAATTAAATGTGTGTCTCATTTTTTTTTAAAAACACTAAAATAGGCTATGTTTCCTGGAGGCAACATGGTACCATAGAGGGTTAATTGAACTGGAAATGTTGCTGCCTGCAAAGCATCACACACTCCTTTATCAGTGAATGTGGTATCACTCTGCGAATCCAAAAGCGCATATACCAATTTCTCACAACTTGGATTCTGTTTTGTGGACACCCAAACAGGTACAATCATTGAAGTACATGTGTTTTGCTCTTCTCCAGTTACACTCAAGGCCATTGCATTCATTGCATCATTAGGACTACTCTGAGACTGAGCTGCAGACTTAACCATCTTTACAAAGTTATCATCATGCAGACTAGTTGGATGCCTTTTTTTGCAGGTATTCCAAGTGAGACGATAACGACAGTCCTTTGCACTGTGACCAGACTTCAAACATCCATAACAGAGCCTTTTCTCTTAAATGTACTTTTGTCGCTCCTCCAGTGATTTACTGAGAAAATTTAAACAATTATTAAGATGATGTTTGTCTTTCTGACAGAGCACACACGCTGTCTTATTCACTGATTTGACCACATTTTGACTCATTGCGTTCGTTTGAGTAGTGAGCACTCTAACTGTTTCTCTTGGCGTCTTTCAGATTTACCTTCTTGGTGACAGGTTCCACAGCACAAACAGTGTGAAAAGAGGTAACTGGGTTACAAGCAACCTCTGCTTCAGTAGACACAAATGAAGCAAAGTCTTTAAAAGTTGGATACTCATGATTTTTAGAAAGGGATTGTGTGACTTGACGATCCCATCTGCTAATTGCCCAATCGGGTAACTTCAGCACAAGTTTCTGATTTTCTTGAGACCTTTAATATGCGGCATAGCACATTGACATGCATTTAAAAAGTCAGAGAAAGTAGACCAATGGCATCCAATGGATGAATTTTAGGCCAGCTGGCCAGTCTCTCTCTCAAAGCCTTTTGTATCACAAATGGTTGACCATAACGACTGTTCAGTTTGCACCATGCATCTTGGTAGGCTTCATCATCTGTTCTAAAGAAAATTTCTTCTAAAGTCTTTCTAGCAGGACCACTCACATATTTCTTGAGATAAAACATCTTATCAGCAGAAGGAATAGTTTTCTTGTCAATAAGTGCAGTGAAAGATTGTTTAAACTCAATGAAATTGATGGGGTCACCTGTAAAGACAGAAGGCTCTGGCACCGGTAATTTACTCATAATCATGCCATCTTGGAATGCCTGAATAAGAAGGGATGTGTCTGTCATTGGGGCTTGAGACAAATCTGATTCTGATTCACTTATACTACTACAATCTTCGGACAAATCAGTCTTTTCTTTCTCAACTTCTTGATTATAAATTTCTAGTTTAGCTTGAGCTGCTTTCAGATCCTTTTGCGCTTGAATTCGCTCTAATTCCTTCAACTCCATATCAAGAGCCTTTTTGTGCTGCTCTTCTAACTGCTTTATTTTTTCCTTTTGCTTTGCTTCTTCTAGAAGAGCGTTATATGCAGCTTGCTTGGCTGCCACTTCTGCTGCGGCATCTACACATTTGGCTTCTAAGCTTGATACAACAGAGCGACGACCAGAATAATTGCTAGTTTCTTGATCAACTTGTGAAACCGTTGAACCAAAAATTGAGTAAGCATATTGGCGGTCTAACAAGGTACGAAGGTGGCTTTTCTCCTTTTCAACGTCAAAATCTCCATCTACACCTGTTATTCTTTCATTAGCAATTTTAATGATGTCTGTCGTAACTGCTTTGCATGCATCCATTTTTCTTCTCATTTCAATAGCAGGTGATACACGCTCTCTAAATTCATTGTAGGCACTCAAAACTTGGTTTTTGACTGCCTCTAAAGTATCGACCAAAACAGCTAATTGAGTCTCTGATACATCTACTTTAAGATGCTCGCGTACTCTACGAGCTTCCACTTTCCATTGATTGTATAAAGAAACAATCTTTTTCTCTCTCTTTTGGAGCTCTTCTTGTTGATACGCTAACATTTTTTCAGTAGGGACATGTGTGCGCTTTGAACGGCATACACTCTCACTTTGAGTTTCTGCATTACAGCTATCGGTTTGCTTATCTACCGCCTCCGCCCCTATGTCTGATTTTGACATTTTCTCTTTCAGTACAACTACGATCCAACTACACATCTATACTCAACACTCAAGTCAAGTTGATTTGATAACATATGTTCAGCAAATTCACAATTTAACCACATGTGCAGAAACACAAACACGAAATTAATAAATTTAGTACACATTAGCCCATTAATAGGTGAACTGCACGCGCAGCAATGTCCATTCGCCTTTAAATCAGGCACAACAAACGAAAAAAGATTTGTCCCTTCAAGGTTAATTTAATTTTTTTTGGTACTCACTGCGATCCACCAAACAGTTTAAACAGCCCTCTTTCGTCTAGTTCATTAAATCGATCCAACTGCTGCCCGTGGACCTCGCTGAAACTTTGCATGAAACTTGATCCATTGTAGAAAGCAATCGCACAGTCCCCGACACATGCACCGACATTAAAGTTCCTCCATCGACCATGGCGTTCCTTGAAGCAGCACACGGCAGGTCAACGATGGCAAGCTCTTACTATAGCTCCCTGGCTCAAAAAAGGATAAACCCTCCGACTGATGATTACCACACTTTATTTGAAAGCCGTCACAGATAAGATCATCGTTGGACGCCATAAGACGTAGAATGCAGCCATAACTCAGTGAGAATCAATGTAAGAGCTTGTACAAAAGAGAAAACAAAATACCAAAATAAATAAACTTTGAAACAATCATACATCAAACCAAACATACACAAATAAACTTATTATTGAAAATCAAACAACATAATCATAGTCAATAAATTATCATGAAATTATTATAAAATTATTACGAAATTGATCCATCACCTCACGTTCATTCATGTTGGTTTGCTAGTTCTCAGTAGTTATCAGTACAACAAGCTAGCATAGACCTAAGACTATAAGAACTCCCTGCTGTGGGTCTATTAGAACAGTTCACAGAACAAGACATGGCTTTGCTACAGAGCTGTCAAGAGCTTCAGGTGTGTCTTCAGGAAACGTGTGCGTTCATGGCCTGTCTGGCCTGAAGCTATTAATCACCTCATCAACCATGTCCTTGTATTTATCACCAAATAACTCCTGTGAAACGCATATATCATAAGAAAAAATATTTGGGGGAGATAGCAAGGTAAAATGAAACCTGTAAAAAATGATGGCACACTATCCCCAAAAATAATTTGTGGAGGTGTAACTTAATATAGAAGTTTGGCCTAGATCCCATTCACTAACATGGGAATGGACAGGGTTAAGAGTTGTATTATAGCCAGCCACTAGAAGGCATAAGAGACATTTTGGCTTCACTTTTGACTCCCTGTTACGATGTCCACCCATATACAGTGTACAGTCATTGGCTAAATCCCAATGGTGACATTGTCAGTGAGTAGTTGAATGGCATTGTGTGTAATGTAGTATTTGTTGTTGAACAAGGCTTAAGTAAATAAAGAATGAATGAATGAATTTTATTACAAAATAAATCTTGGACACAGTTGAAGATTACATGTTAATTCTAAAAATTAATATGCATGTTGATCCAGGTGGACTTTTTCTTTAAATGCTAACAAAAAAGTTTTTATTTCCCAAATATGTCCAAAACCAGTTAAGTCTCTGGAGGCAAGTTTTTAAACCTTGTGCTGGGATACTGCTGGAACTAAGTTTACAATGTTCTCTGTCAGGTTATGTTTATTTATACAATAAACCAGGCACATTGTCTAACAGTGGTCCAGTATATGGAGCAGTCAGTGGTTTTAATAGGATTTGATTGAGATTATTAGGCTTTGTTAGTCACAAGCTGTTTTAAAGCCATGTTTAATTTCATTAGCTCTTAACAGTAAATATTCCTGGGTCCTTTAAATTTCCACAGACACGTTGTTTAGCATCTTACTTTTGTTCTTTTTCATGCATAGTAATGCACATTTTAAAGAAACAGTCCACATAAGGAATACATATGCATTTATTGTACTTGAATCATTGTACAAAAATATTTTTTATTTTATATACATATATACATTGAGAAAACAATCGTATGTACAGTGTAAATTGTAAAGTGATTTCTCCAATTTAATTAAAAAGTTGTTACTTTGAAGACACAGAGATGGCACTTAATGGCACTAAATATTATGCCTAGTAATAATGCTTGCTTCACATTAAGTGAAATGCTGACTGCATGATGACTACACATAGGGTGATAATGTTCTCTGAGTTTTAGAGTGACCAGAAGAAGGCACATCTCCCAGGCGCACACTACCCAGAAAAGTGGAATGATCGGTCATGCTGATTAACAAGTCCTCATAAACAATGCGGATGGAGATGCGTTGGTGGGCACGCAGCATGCTCACGCCAGCCGTATAACACGTGTTGAACTTGCGCTGTCCAGTCTCAATGCTACATGTACAGCGCAGAAATGGTAAGCGATCCAACAGCACTTCGTAGCTTGCTATGTCCGTGAAGTTGAGATAGTAGATCTGGTCAACACCAAAACACAGAAAACATGACCCTGTAGGAATGTTTTCATGTTAACCTTCTTTCTTCTCATGACTGCAAAGACATGATTGTTGCATGCAAAGACATTGTGTGTTTTTATAAGAAAATGAATAAGCCATATGCTTTTAGAAATAAACAATATGCTCTTATATGCATTAAGCATATACAAAACTTCTGGTCAATACCTTTAATAGAAGCAATTATTCAGCAGGAAGCCATTACATGATTTTTTGCATATAGCTGTTATAGTTGTATTATTTGTTTCTCTGTTAAGTCATGTTCTAACTCATTCAGTGGCTTCATCTTCACGCAATAATGAAATAAGTGGACTAAATGGTTTATATACGTAAAATAATTATAAAATTTATTTCAGAGAGGGGCATGCTGGGAAAAGGAGGCCCAGGAGCGTACTCACTTCTACCTGACTATAGATGAAGTAGATGCCATCCATGAGCACCTCTAGCTCTCCAGAGCGCGAGTGCATCTTGAAAACATTGTGATGCACTGAGACAGTTTTCCAGTTTTTCAGCAAACCCTCTGGAAGATCTCAATAAAAGAAGAAAGAAAACTCAATACCAGTCACAGAAAACTGAAGAACTTTTTGAATATTGTTATTATTTTTTATTTTTTTACTGTTCCTTTATGTTATATAGTCACTTGTGTGTATATCTGTTGAGCAGTTTGGCAGGCATGAAGGACATCTGAAAAATTTCTAGTATTTGAGAAATTATCCTTACCTTCTCTTACTAATATGGTTGTCTCTTGGCCTTGCAAGTGAACAACAGCAGGCTGAAAACCATAAAATATGTGAGAATTACTACAAATCATGACAAATATACAGTAGCCAACAAGTTAAAAAAAAAAGACCTATGAATAGGCCTGGTTAAAGAAGTACATTTAAATCTGGGCTGTGACATTATAAACTAGCTGAAACAGCAGGGTGGCCAGCCAGCAACGCATTACAATAGTTCAATCTAGGGTTTATGACACCATGTATTAGGTTCTCATCATTAGTGGTAGGATAGGCCTTATTTAAGCTGTGTAATAGCACATAATTGTATAGATTTTAGTTATTGGGAATCAAATAATAACAGTGTTGAGGGTTATACTAAGATTCTTAGCTGTAGCGTTTGGTTTTACATAATAGCCATTAAGGTCTAGTGTGAAAGAGTTGACAGTGGTTCCTGTGATATAGTTCCTGTTTTTGAATTATTTGCTGGGAGTTTCTTGCCTGTGTCAGTGTTTAAATTATACAGTTTTTTCTTTTTCCTCAATAATTCTGTGCTATCATTTTCCCTTGTTGTATTTTTCACTTTTGGCACATTTTCATTTTCTCAAAGAACACTTTTGTTTTTGTCTAAAGACAGCGAGCGGAGGCCAACCATGCCCGGATCTGTCTAACATAATCTCAACTAATCTTCAACTAAGGCACATTAAACACTCAACATGGTAAACATTCAGTTTTGTTCAGTGTGTTGAGTGCAGGATGTTTAGTCATTCTTAATCCATCAATAGTAATAGCTTTATTTGTGATAAAGTGTATATTAGTTTGCTCTCTGATGGAGAAAATTGCAGCATTAGAGGTGTGCATCCAGACATTAGAGAGGGTTAGAGAGAATGAGAGCAGTCTAGTTTCTGTAGGAGAAAGTCTGGATGCCATAGGCACAGTTAGCAATCCCCTAACTCTTGCTTTAGAGCCCTCACAGCGGGGTGAATGGTTGGCAACTCTGCGGCATAATTGCAAAGCCAAAGCTAACGCTAAGGCTTGCCCACGGGAGCACTACTCTCCACTTTAGGTTTGCTCTGTAACAGATTTGCTCTCCTCAGTGAAGCACCCACTGAGAAACCTGAAAGAGCTCTGGTTATAGGAGACTCTATCATAAGGCACGTGAAATTAGCTAGGCCCTAAGGGGCACCAGCAGCACTAGTTAGTTGTATACCGATAGCCAGGGCACTGGACATAGCAGGTAATCTTAGGGTCTTAGGCAAGCACAGGTTTTCAGATATAGTTATTCATTTAGGAGCTAATGATATACACCTTTGTCAGTCAGAGGTTACTAAGAGTAACATTGTAGAGGTGGGTAAATTAGTGAAGGTGATGTCCAATGTAGTAATATGCTCTGATCCCATCCAAATGAGGCATGGCAATGTAGCTTACAGCAGGTTATGTTTGTTGAACTGCTGGATGTCCAGGTGGTGCTCCAAAAACAATGTTTTATAACATTGTTATAAAACAATGTTAAATAACAATGCTTTATAGATAATTGGAGCAGTTTTGAGGGAAAGGCTGAACTGTTATGGCGAGACAGTATCCATCTCACTCGGGAAGGTGCTGCTCTCATTTCTTGCAGCACAGCACAGAACAGGTCTCTGAGTAGTCAGAAGGTTTTTTGTAGTAACCTAATTAACATAAAATTAAATCATACTGAATGCACAGCCAACACCTTTGATCTGAAGCTAGGACTGTTAGATATTAGATCTATTACATCTAAAGTGCTTATTGTTAATGAAACTATTACTGATCAGGAGTTTAATGTACTGTGTTTAACAGAAACGTGGATTAAACCAAATATGAATGTAGCATTAAATGAAGCTAGTCTTCCCCGATACAGTTATATACATCAGCCCCATCTAACTGGCAGAGGAGGAGGTGTCGCAGTTATTTATAATGATAATCTAGGTATCACACAAAACCAAGTTTTAAGTTCTTTATACTAACATATCACATGTAGCCACAAAAAATAAGTCTACCCAGTCAATTCCACTAATTATTATTTACAGACCCCCAGAGCCATATTCTGAATTCGTGAATTTCATGTCAAACTTGGTTGTTTCTTTAGATAAAGCATTAATTGTTGGAAACTTTAATATTAATTTTGATAATCCAGAAGGCCCTCTGAGAACAGCAGAAGTGTCCATTCTAGATTCAGTTGACCCACCCAGTAGATAGAACGTAATAGGACACACTCATGATGGTGGTCACACTCTTGATCTAATACTAACATCCATATTAAATATAGAAAATATAGTCACATTTCCACAGCCTGAAGCTATCTTGGACAGCCTAAAGTTACATGAGATTACTGTGGATGGTACCACTTAGAAACCATGAAGATGGCTTTGGACTGCAATTCCCACTAACAGTTTTGCACTCAGTTCTCCATCAGTGAACAGTTGATAACTTCAACAAAATAGACTTCATGATGTAAATTACAATTAACTTTTGAGGTTACACAATTGTACTTTTTGACCATATAGTATTCATTATTTGTATGAATTAATAGACAAATACTCGATTAATCAGCTTAAATGTGGCTTATACATGAGTATAATTGAAACAAAAAGCTGCATTTTTGTTTAAGTTTAAGATTTAAGTTTTTAAGCACTCTTTTGTGTTTATGTTTATATTTGAAACTGCCAAATGCTGGGTGATACTTTGGTAATTCAAATGTTAATTCACTGTCTGTAAAATTCTTTGATCAAACTGCTCTTTCATGTAATTTTTGGTAATACAGTGAAACAGTGAATTTATCACATCCACTTTAAATATAAATAAATTAAGCAGACTTCTGGGTTGAACATCGACAAGATGGCAGCATAGAGAGAGTGCAAATTACATTAACATTAACATTTTAAGTAAGTTAACTCTGAAAAAGAAAGTAGGAGTAAGATGGAAACTAGGTGTAAATCCATGAAAATTACACATACTACAGAAATACACAATGATGAACTTACACCTTCTTACAACAGCTCTCAAACAAGTAGCCATGGTGGAGATTCGATGAAATTGCCGGGACAGACCGTTGATATGGGTCTTATTCTCAGGGAATTAAGGGATTTTGTTGGGATGACAAAAGCCAATTTGAGGACATTAAGGGAAAAACTGCGAAAACCAACTCTAAACTGGAGGAGGTAGAAGAAGAAGAGAAGAGAAGAGAGGATTCAGAATACGGAAGAAGTACTCACAGGGTACTGTGCTGAAGTTACACGCTAAGATGGAGGGGGAATTTGTGGATGTCGAGAGTCGTTCCAGACATAATAATGTCAGAATATATGGTGTACCCAAAGGTTAGAAAGGAGAAAGGCTTACCAACGATGGCCTCATTCCTGTAAAAATTTCTTGAAGGAAATGTAAATTTACCAGATGACGCACCACTTCAAATCGAGAGAGCCCATAGGGCACTTGACATGCAACCGCCGGTGGACACACAACCATGATCAATTGTGGTTAAATTTCTAAGCTTTGTAACCAAAGAACAGATACTCTGGCAGGCCTGGCAAATGAGAGGACTCTCTGGGCAGGGAAAACAAATCAGCTTTGATAACGATTACACCCCTCGAGTCCTTTAGATGAGCAGAGAGTACGCAGAGATATGGAAGGACATAGGGGTGAAATTTAAAATGCTGTATCCTGCTCATTTGAAGCTGCTTCATGAGGAAGGAGTGAAGATCTACAACAAGGAGGCAATGCAAGACATCACAAAGAGAGGATTCCCAATACAGTCCTTTAGCCTGCCGGACACTCTCATGGAGCAGATTAAGTGATTGACTTGGCAGAAGCAGCCCGTGTACTGACAGAAGCGACTTTCAACAGAGAAGTAAAGCAAGCTTCAAGGAGTACCTGCATATTTTCCAGAGAGACTCAACAGCTGTGAATTTGTCATCTTCATAGTCTCTCCACAGATTCGATACTCCTTGGGCATGAACAACAGGGCTACAGATATACCGTAGTGCTGAAAAGGATTCTGTCATCTCTGACTGATATTTTTGAGGCTGAGAGTAAATATGAAAGGTACTCCAGATAAAAACATAATGTTTATACAGTATAACATGTTTGAATAACCTAGAGCTTAGAATACAGCTCAGAATAATTGGGACATGTTATGGTGGCCAGTTTTTTTTTTTCACTGATAGTCCCTTCTACAGATCCAGGAAGGAGTTTTACCTTGGAGCCATTAAATGCAGGATCAGTTATGTTCATGGGAATGACTTCAGTTGTGGAAGCTCACTTTGTGTTTTGCTTTTGGTTAATTGATATGTCTGTGGGTCTAAATAGGTATTCCAGATCCACAGTTTGGAGAATGAATTCTGATATTTTGAATAATCCTCAGATCAAACAAACTTTAAAAATTTAAATTAAATCATATTTAGAGACAAATGACAATGGAGAGGTGGCACCATCGATACATTGGGATGCACTTAAGGTGGTGATGAGAGTTAAAATTATATCTAACACATCTAGTTTAAAGAAACTTAGAAGGCAGAAATGACAAGACCTAGAAATTAAACTAAAAATGTTACACAATGAAGACAGGGCAACACTGAACCATAAGGTGATGAAGAGTATAATAAAAGTGATAAAATAGTCAAAGAAATTAAATATACTTATAAGAAATACAAAAGAGACTCCTGTTCTTAAAACAATGGTATTATGAAGTAGGGGGGAAGTCATTAAAAATGTTAAAGGAAACATCAAGCAGAGGGGAGATACAATGTAAATTGGAGCAAATAAGTCAAAAAGATTTTTTAAAAATTGACTCATTCCTAGCCTCCTTAGATTTACCCTCCAGTGTCAGAGGAACAAAATAAAAGTTTGGTAGCCGATATGACAATGGAAGAGCTAAAAGTAGCTGTGTTAAGATTAAAGGCAAGAAAGTCCCCAGGAGTGGATGGCTACCGTGCGCAGTGGTCCCAACTTTATTAAGGGCATGCAATTCGGTAGTACAAAAAAGGGAAATTTTACCTTTGTGGAGAGAAGTGATTATTTCAGTCATACCAATGGAGGGAAAAAGATAAATTGGAGTGTGGTAATTATCAGCCAATTAGTGTTCTGAACGTTGATTATAAATTGTTCACCTCTATTTTAGCATGAAAACTAGAAAAGATTTTAAACTATTAGCATCATTAGCATAAGATTCTCTTCTACTATTAGAATCATAATTTCTTTACTTGGCTGAAGTGATAAAAACATATCACTGGATTTATGTAAAAAAAGCCACTGAAAAAGCTTTAGACAGATTGCGTTTACAGACCTTTCCAGAAGCAAATAAAAATACTCCATCTTGGAAAAATACTGCCAGTGTTTATCCTGGTATTATTGAATTTCATGTCTAACTTTTTTTTGTTTGTTTTTTTCCCCTGAAGCACAGCATGATTGCTAACACAAGAATTATCTGGCTGCACTGGGAGCTTACAGGCTTCAGCCTTGTTTCTTTTCGCTCCCAGCATACTGCAGGGGGCGGGGCAGAATGAAGGGGTGCTGGGGACTGTCTATAAAATGACTGACACGAGGCCCATTTAAACAATTCCAGATTGAAGTGCGTTTGCAGTTTTGCAAAAACTTTTCAATATATAATACTGAGACCATGGCTTAAACCATTATTTTTAATCATGTTCTGCATATGTTTCAGGTAATTTGTACATCTTGTTATTCTACAGACATTCTCCTCTAGGGCTAATATAATTATTTCCTGTTAAAATTACAACCAATTACAATTAAAACTAAGTAATCTGGTGAGGAATTTATTTAAAATAAAAGCACAAAATACTTGAAATTTGTGGTTTTAAATTGATCTTTCTCTCTACCTTTTGATCTAAACTGTAAAATCAAATTGCTATTAAATTGCAAAATTAAATTGCTACAGCTAATCGAAAAAATATCAAAAACCTATCAGAAATGTAATATGGGTCTATAAAGTCAACTGTTATATTTCACTTACCATCAGTATGTTGTTATGAAAAGCATCAGTGCTTTTTGTATGCAGCATTATACCATGCATTTACAGTTTTCAATGGAACCATTAGTGTGTGGGTGTTTTAAGGTTTTTTGACTCCTTTCTAGTTGCTGTGTGCTCATTGAAAGTTGTGTGTGTGAGAGAGTGTAGCTCAGTCAAGTTCACATGAACATGGTACAAAATGTCATTAAACCTTTTTCCAATTTCTTTCTGACAACTCAGTTCGGCGTCTTGTTATCTAAGCAAGAAGCTGGTATGTTGCCAGCTTCAGTTGCCAACATCAGTATTTCTATTTTATCTGAATCTAAGAGAAGGAATTTTCCATTCATGCAAGCTTTTAAATGCATTATACAGTCTTCCGTTTTGTGTAGGTGAATGTGGCTTAACTAATTTTCCAAAAGGCTATATATAAAGGAACAACATGGCAATAAACAATATTTTTGCACTTCTTTTAGGCCCTGAAAAATATCTTAACACTAATAAACTGATAACCTTCTGTCAAATGTGCTCTGAACAAGGCATGCCACTTGCTTCTTCTGCTTCTAACACCAGACTAAAATGTGCCATAGTTTTTTTTCCTTCTTCGAAGAACTGACCTTTTAGGCAACAAAATTATAGATGGGTCAAGAAAAAAATTTGCCCCAAGCCATTTTATTTTGTTCAGTAATGACTCATTTATGATAAAAGGCCCAATGTATATACAGTGTAAATAAGTATTTATGGTATATTATTCTTATTGCTTTTATTAGTTTTTTTATTTAAATAACTAATTACAGTTATTTCTCATACAAGATGGTGGTACATTGTCCAACACAGACCTTAGAGATTAATTTAACTCATTATTCAGTTGGTCAAGCTGGGATCTATCGTGCAGAATTGGACTGTCATAAACTACATGCCCTACAATTCATCCACACTTTCTCAGCCCAATACAACTACAAACAAACAGGTTTGGCCATCTTAATATATAAAGAATCACATTCACACATATTACTATCACAGATCCCAAAGACAGATGCATCACAATAAACATCTCTATTAACAACAACCCAATACAGTGGGGCAAAAAAGTATTTAGTCAGCCACCAATTGTGCAAGTTCTCCCACTTAAAAAGATGAGAGAGGCCTGTAATTTTTATCATAGGTACACTTCAACTATG
>CM074980.1:10542751-10565761 GCA_037576825.1 Pangasius krempfi | reverse complement strand
TTGTGGTGGTGTATAGAGCCAAAAATGTTAGAATTGTGTCGATGTCCCAATATTTATGGACCTGACTGTATGTAGGGGCTACTAAGAGTAGTGACATTTTTTGGTAGGTGGAAAGAAACCAGAGAACCCAGAGGAAACACAATCAGATACAGAAGAACATGTGAAACTCCACACAGACAGTAAGCCAAGCTTAGGATTGAACCAGGGAATGGCAAATTACCCACTGCGCCACCATGTCCTCTCAGGATAGTATTCAATAAATTACTCAGTTATGCACTACACCAGATTATTTTTGCGTTTAAAACTGAATAATGTTTGATTTGATCTGTAATGCCATTAAAATTGCTTTTGTAATATAAGTAAAATCAGTAAAACCAGTAAAATGTTTGGTTTATGAAGCAAGATGTAGTAAATTTTCATTACAGTAAAAATCCAAATCAGATAATCCAATGTCATAGACTCACCTTGTGCAAATTTAAAAAATTTAAGGATAAGCATGATACAAAAAAGAAAACTGTCTAAATAACCTAAAGTGTAACCTAATCCACTTTTCTTTACTTGTAAGTTTCAGACACTCACATGAGCACAAATGCAAATTTGTCACCCATCCAAGAAGTAGATTCATTCTCAGGTTTTCAAATTTCTAGTCTATTCAAACATGAATAAAATACCTGAAATAGGCCAGTATCAAGGTTCTCAAATGATAGGCATCTGTTTCCCATGGGTAAATTAAACAGACTTTGACTGTTATCTGTGCACTCTTTTGAGGTGCACTCATTTATTTTCAAAAAAGTGCTATAAATATATGTTGCCTAATGTCAAATAAATTACATGCATTTATATAATATATAAACATATATTCATTTCAATCTCGTAGATACTGACTATTGTGGGACTGGAGGTAAGCTGAAGGCAAATAGTCTCAACTGACAGTAAATCTTCTGAAAATAGGCAGAGCAGTAGAACGTACAGTGACCCATGGCAAGAAATAGGACAACTTGTCTAGACTGTGCAACCTGAGTCTTAGACTCCGTGGATTGGTTTTGAAAACATCTATGCTATATTTCACAATCTGCTTCAAGCAGAAACCCTGTGCATTTCAATAGGATGTTCATAGATATCATGCAGCTCATCAGCTAACTGTCACAGAAGAAAAATAAATCTTCTTAATAACCTAAAAAGCGTGTACTGTCTGGCTGCTTCCATATGGGAAAGGTCTCTCTGCATGAACATGATTGTTAACAGATGTCCATTGATAATTATAAAGACCGCACTTGGAAGAGTGCCTAAAGGTACAACCATGTTCTAGAGTAACTCCATCTGGTTCTGACACTATATTAAGCCAAGTTTGACTTCTTCAATGCATAGCTCACCATTTTTATAGTTCAAACTTGTGTTCACCCTAAAATATTCCCAGTATTTCTTTTGCTGTAAACCATGCACAACTACAATCAAAACCAAGCATGCAATGTATACAAAAAGTCTACACACTCTTGTTAAAATGGCAGATTTTCCTGAATTAAAAAAAATGAAAGTAATTATTTCAGAACTATTTCCACTCTCAATGTGAAATTACAATCTATAAAAATTAAGTGAAAAACAACCATTTTAGGAAAGATCTGGAAATATAAAGTTACAACAACCTGGTTGCATAAGTGTGCACACCCTTTTACGATTGGGGATGTGTCTGTGTTCAGAATGAAACAATCTCATGTTCAAAAGTAATTATCATACAGTTGTCATCAATGAAATTATTCTGATTAAACTCAAATGAAGGCCAGCTGTTTCTGTAGGATTTTCTTGACATCTTATTGGTTTCATCTGACTGCTGAAGCCATGGTCTGCAAAGAGTTTACAAGCCAAAAACTCAAGAGACATAATGCCAAGAGACCAACGGCTACATTACAGGAGCTGCAGGAATATCTGAAAAGTACTGTGAAAAGTACTCTTGAAAATTATTTCTCTCTGCATATGACAACATTCTCATAGAGTGGCTAGACAGAAGCCCTTTCTCAAAAAAACATCCAAGCCCAAATAAATCACCCCAAACCATGTGGCATAATGTGTTATGGTCTGATGAAACCAATTCCTAAAGGTATAATTCCATAATTCCAAAAGGTTTTTTTGGTGGGAAAAAAGTTGCATCACTAAAAGAACACCATACCCACAGTGAAGCATGGTGGTGGCAGCATCATGCTTTAGGGATGCTTTTCTTCAGCCATAACTGGGGTTTGTAATCAAGGTGGAGGAAATCATGAATAGATTTTAGTACCAAGCTTTCAGGTGACAAAGCTTCCTTACTGAGTGATCTGTAGCAAATATTTAAGAAGTAATACAAACAGTAATTGAGAAAAAAGTTAAACATTTTGAATGAACTGAACCTGAAAAGTTCAGTTAGCAACTTCAAAGTTGCTACCTCTTTTGTTGCTGTAACAGCATCCAATCTTTTAGGAAGACTTTCCATTAGAAGTTGGAACTTGGCTATGGGAATTTCTGCCCTTTTAGCCACAAGAGCATTAGTGAGGTTGAGATCTGATATTGGGTGAGAAGACTTGGTGCACGATGGCATTCCATTTCATACCAAAAGGTCTCCTTGGCAAACTATGGCTTTGTAAACCTTGCTTTGTGCACGGGGTACAGTCATGCTGGAACAGGTTTGCGCCCCTTAATTCCAGTGAAGAGAAATTTTAAAGCTACACCATACAAAGACATTCTAGACAATTGTGTGCTTACAATTTTGTTTGTGGAAGGCCCACATGGGGGTGTGGTTGTCAGATGTCCACATACCTTTGGCCATATAGTGTAGTTTATGCCCTGTTGTACATCAGCAACCCAGATAATGATCTTTAAATCTTAAGCCATTTCAATTAGATAATAATACAATTTGCACATGCACTTCATCAGAAACGGACACACTGCTACCTTATATACTAACTGCTTCCCAGATCTTCCACAGAGCATTAATTATATTCATTACAGATTCACATTTTTGGTTGAAATTTCAATTTTATCTTAAACACTACTGTTGTGTAGGTAAAGTATGAGGGAGTGACTGGTCTTGGATACTGGCCCGTGTACACACCAGATAATAAAAAACAAGGTGAATGCTATTAGACATGAGATGATACAGCAAAGAAACGATAAAAGAAATATTACTATACAGGCTTGACAAGACGATGTTGACACAAGATTTTATTGACAGAAATAAAACACAAAATTTTAATACATTTATTGTGTGTTAAAGTGGATCAGGAATTATAAATATAATTTTTCCCTATTATTAAGATTTTTTTAAAGCTTTTTAATTTTAATCTTATAAATGTATTTCATGACAAAGTTTTTAAAATGGAAAAACTGTTTGATTGCCTTAAATGATTAGGCTAAATAAAACATTTGTGTCTTCACCGCTGTTGTCTAACATCCATCCGAAATGCATAAGTGCATCACACTTACCAATTTAATTGAACAGAGGGGAAAAACAATCATGATTTTATTTTGTATATTTCCTCATCCCACCAAAATTAATTTCTGGTTATACCACTGAGAGCACGGTGCTGCTCCCTGGTGTGTAAGAAGAGGTAGAACACATAATGAATCTTCAATGGAAATATTGGGATACACCACATCACAATATCACAATATTCGAGACAACAACATTCTGTCTCATGCCTAATGATCATGCATCAAGAGCATATTATTAGTGTTGAATGGTTTGTATCAAAAGGTTTCCTGTACAACCTTAGACCTGTTCTATTATATTCTGTGTGTTGTTGAAACTTTATTCCCTTCCATTCAGTCAAGCTTTCTATTGTTATGAGTTTTGTTGAGAATCACATAACACCACTGATTTGCAGTGAGGAATATGCTCAGTGATTTTTTTTTTATTTTATTTTTTTTTTTTTTAAATGTCATTATAAGCTTCTAGCTAAATTTACTCCTACGGTCAGGCGGGGTTTTTTTTTTGGGTTTTTTTGGTAAGGTTTCTATGACACTAAAACTATTCCAGACAACAGCACAAATGAGAAAAATCCACATTGTTCAATGCTGCATGTACCAGCCTACCTACCTACCTGTTTGTTTGTTTATCTATTTATATACTTATGTATATATTTGCTTGTTTTTTATGTATTCTTTATTCTCTACATAAATGTTTTCCTTTTGTTGAAACAGAGCTCACCTTTATGTTTCTTGGCAAACAGGGATCATGTCAACAATTGTCATCTATAGCTTGTCTTCAGGTGGGATTAATTTATTGAGACATACTAAATTCTAAATTGCACCATATTCACTATAAACCGATCAGGTATAACATTAAAACCACTGACTATTGTTATGGCGGTGTATATGCTGAGTACATAAGTTATACCATAATTGCACTGTAGACTCCAAGTATTGCACAATATGTTCCCACTACTATTTGAACATAGTAGAACACAAATTGAACAAATTTGTCATTTTGAACAAATCTTTATGCTCAGCTATGAAAGCAAAGTTCTACTGAGGCTGTATTAGGAGGTAAAACCAGTAGATATTAAAAATTGATGATGTAATTAATTGTTGTCAAAACATTACATTCATGGGACACAACATGAGGTTCCAAAGTTCAGAGAGTGTAAATGAGCTCTTTCTCCTTGTGTTTCCTCACATCCTTGCTCCTATAACAACAATTAGCAATGCAGTTATTGTAGTTACTCTAAGGCTAATCATTTAAGTCACTCCTGACAAGCATGTCTTTCATGTTCTTTTCCCATCTGTAGGAGATGAGTGTAGGTTTTTAAATGAAGAAAACAGTCTCTAGATCAACCTGAAGGATTCTGAAGTGTTTAAATATAATTTCAGTTTCTCAATAGCGGTAATACAGGCCATGGCATCATCTTTGACTTTCTTAGGGAATCCACAAATTTTTTTTTGCAATACAGTGTATCTTGTATGTAGCTCCCCAGTGGATTAGTGGCTAGCATGCAGTGCTCTCACCGCCAGGGTCCAGATTTGATTCCTGGTCAGGTAACCAACCTCAGCCACTGTTGGGCTGCATGAGCCAGTGCACTTTCATTGCTGCTCCCAAGACCAGAAAATGGGGAGGGTTGCTTCAGGAAGGGTAAAACTTGTGCCAGAATCCAAATATGCGGATGGTGATCTGTTGTGGTGACCCTGAATGGGAGCGACCAAAAGTGGGGGAGAAAAGTGTATCTTTTAAGTCACCATCCTGGTTTCAGTTCAAAATCAGTCACAACTAGAACTGATTCACTGATTCCAGGCACTGCACTAGTCAACACCAAAGCTGGAGTTTAGTTCCACACTCCAAAAATTATTCGCATGATGAAGCAAAATTAATTTAGCATTACAGTGTTTCAGTTAGTGAGACAGTGAATATTCATTTAGCCTTTTTTTATTTGTCTGGTCAAAACATAAATCATGTCTTAAAATGCACATTTAGTTTGGGTGCCTCATTTGGTTGACACAGGCACATGATAATATTCTCCTGCTGTGACAGATTATCTGATAAATGTCAGTTCTGTTGTGCTGCACTTAGTTATCTTTTATTTAATTAAGCCTAAGAGTTCTGTAGTAATAATAACTGACTGAAATTCTGCAAAAATATTTTGGTTATTTAAGATGTTTCAAAGATCATCTCCCTGAACAAATGATCAGAAAACAAGCAAATAAGTACATGATAGATCAATTATGAAAAAAAATTGTAACTGCAGCCCTAATTAAAATAATCCCAATTGTCAATGATTTTACTGTTAAACCCCTCACATCTCACTGCACTATAGTTAAATAGCTACATCCAACAGAAGACATGGAGCAAAATCAAGTCTGTCAGCAAAACCACACAAAAACATGCAAAGTTTGGTCAGGCACAACAGCACAACATCCAGATGCATGCACCTGATGAGTAAACACCCCAGCATGAGTGCCTATGAGAGCTCTTTAAGGTGAGTTGACCTGCATTTACATAGCCATTAGTAAAACAAAGTTTAACTTAAAGTAAGAGACAAGATAGTTGAAATAATTTCAGCAGTGTGCATAAATTAAATAGCCATGTTTTAGGTTTTTAATTTAAGGTGATAATTACAGTCTTAACATAAGGTAAATCAGGGGCCAGTTGCATAAACATAGCCATTATCTTAAGAATTAGTCTGACCAACTAAAGTCACTGGGGAAAGACTACTGCATAAAATAAACTCATGGTTGTCCCTAGTAAGACAGTCTAATTTGCATTGCTTTCTGGGAAAAGTAAGACACTGAACAACTTTAAACAAAATGGCCGACAGTGGGGGCACGTCACAGTTTTACTTCGCTGAAAATATCTGTATATTAGAGGAATACAATGCCGCCCCAGATCTATTTTAATGAACAAATTTTGTGATTATAATGCAAATAAAAAAGATGAAGATGCGCCAGTGACAAGCCAGGATCAAACAGCGCAAAGTGAAGGTAAAACTCATGCTTACAATCTTACAATCACGAGTCATAATTCACCAAGTTAGTTAAGTAGCATGTAGTGGCAACAGCATTCTGGCAGATCATTTTTTTAAACAAACAGTGTTCCTATCACTCCCTAACACTGCAAACTATTTGGACAGCACCCAAGTGGCACCTGTGGGAAGTGGCTCGTACACTGAGACACAGAAAGACACTCCAAACAAGATAACCATGAACCATATACTGAAACAACATTATTAAGTATTGACACTGGAAGAGGCAAAACTAAAATTAGAAATAAAAAAACCTGGAATTAGAGAAAACTAAGCTGAAGTTGGAGCTACAGAACCTTAGACATGAACTGTAGTTTTTACTCCCCCTCTGCATCACATTTTTGCAAATACTGGTTTGATGAATAAATTATATGTGTCAACTATATTTCAAAATAGTCATTCTTTCAGTTCTCTCAGTCAAACAGACAAAATGTTTTCTACAATCATTTGTCAAATACAACACCCAGCTCTATCTTCAACTCCTGCCTCACTGATCTCTAAAATTGGTTCTTCAATCATTTGGTCTTCCTCCAGGTCTAGGAGTGCAAGATCTCTATGAAAAGGAAAATGATCTTTGACTTATATCATAACTCATTTAAAATAAAATCATTGGGGAAAATGTAGCTAGAAGTTGAAATTACAGTTAAATTGTATTTATTACCTTGCCAATTTGTGTAAAACAATGCACAAATTATTGTAGACACTGTCTGTTTCATTTTGAGCTCTCCATGCAGACAATAACATTTCTTGTTTTGGCATAGGTCGTGTTGTACGGCATACTGACTGGGTTCAAGAATGGTGTGAGAAGCCAGGGTTTTAGTGGATAACCAGAGTCACCCAAAAGCACACCCTGCATTTCTCCCTTCTCAAATGCACCATAAATTTGGGAATTCACCAAAAATTTTGAATCATGGGTTGATCCTGGCCAGCGAGTTACACAGTTTAGCACTCTGAGTTTGGCATCACAAATGCCTGTGCATTAATATTGTGATAGCCTTTCCTATTAACAAACAAGGGTTCATGGGTTGAAGGTGCTTGAATCCTAATGTGTGTTCCTTCAATGGCTCCTACTACATTTGGAAATCCAGCAATTTTGAAATTTGGAAATCTTCATCTTATTCAAGGTAGACACGTCAGTCGGATACAGTGGAAGTCCTTATTATCCTCTGACAGCACATGAAAAACGTCTCTAGGTTACACATGTAACCATGGTTCCCCGAGGGAACGAGACGCTGCGTCGAAACGTTATGGGAACGCCTTCAGCATGACCGCGCTCTCAATCACGTGTGTAATCAGTCCAATGGATGGGCGAGACCTCACAGGCGGGGTGACGTAGCGACCCGGAAGCTGAAAAGCACGAACGGTGGGCGCCGCGGCAGCTTCTGAGGAATGAAGCAAGCGCTCGCCGGGATGCCAAAAGTATGGCACTGAGACGCAGCGTCTCGTTCCCTCAGGGAACCATGGTTACATGCGTAGCCTAGTTCCCCTTCAGGAACTCGAGCTGCGTCGAAACACTATGGGAACGAGTATGCCCACGCCGCCAGACTTACAAATCCCTGCCTAGTGTGAAAGAAGCACAGCTAGGGCAAGAGAACAGAGGAGCCGGGAGTGGCTCGCATATAGAGGCCATAGAACCTGGCGAACGTCAGGGGCGTGGACCAACAGCATTGCAGATGTCCTGCATGGACACACCTGCCAGAAAGGCCTTAGAGGCCGCCACCCTTCTGGTGGAGTGAGCCTTGACCCCCAAGGGTGAGGGGAGACCAGAGGACTCATAAGCCAGACAGATGGCATTCACGATCCACCGACTAAGGGTCTGTTTAGTAGCCGGAAGACCCCTCTTAGGGGGACCAAAACACACAAACAATTGGTCCGCCCTTCTCCACAGGGCAGCTCTGTGGATGTACGTGTCCTGTGCTCGCACTGGGTACATACAATTAAGCCTCCGTTGGTCTGACTCCCGAAAGGGAGGAGGACAGAAGGCCTGGAGTACAACCAGCTGTGCTGTAGAGGAGGGAACTTTAGGTACATAACCCGCTCGAGGGTAGAGAAACGCTTTGGCCAGCCTGGGCACAAAGTCTAAATAAGAAGGGGCCACTGAGAGGGCCTGTAGATCCCCAACTCTCTTAAGAGAGGAAATAGCCAGAAGAAAGGCAGTCTTTATAGTCAAAAGACGATCAGAAATCTCCCCTATAGGCTCGAAGGGGGGTTTACAGAGAGCCTCTAACACCAAAGCTAGGTCCCACGGAGGGACATGGGATCGCAACAGAAACCTGAGCCTCAGCGCACCGCGGAGGAAACTGTAACCAGGGGGTGTCTGCCCACAGACTGACCACCGAAAGGGGCGTGGTAGGCCGCAATGGCCGCCACGTAGACCTTCAAGGTAGAGTGGGTCAACCCTGAGGAGAAACAGGCCTGCAGGAACCCCAGCACTGTACCACCTGGGCAGTTAACTGGGTCAAGCCGGCGGTCTCCGCACCAGGAAGTGAAAAGTTTCCACCTCAAGGCGTACAGTTTCCTCATTGAGGGAACTCTGGATTGGAGAATGGTCTCAACAACCTCGGCTGAGAGACCGGAAGCTATGAGTTGTGCTCCCTCAGAGGCCACACCCACAGCTTCCACAACTCGGGGCGGGGGTGGAAGATGGCGCCCCCCGCCTGTGAGAGGAGACTGACGGGAATCTCCCATGGAGAGCCGTCAAGAAGAGAAATCAGATCCGAGAACCATACTTGGACCGGCCAGAACGGGGTTACTAGCTACTACCGGCGCACCCTCTCCAGAACAGGGGGAAAGGCGTACAGATGCAGCCTCGGCCAAGTCTGTACCATAGCATCCAGTCCGAGAGGAGCTTCATGAGTCAGAGAGAACCAGAGGGGACAGTGCGATGTCTCCTGAGTCGCAAACAAATCCACCTGGCCAAACACTCTCCATAGCTGCTCCACCACCTCGGGGTGGAGCCTCCACTGGTGGTTGATATAAGAGACCACCGCTGTGTTGTCGGTGCGCACCAACACGTGGCGATCTCTTATGTCCAGGAGAAAGTGTTTCAATGCTAGAAACACAGCCAGCATCTCCAGGCAGTTGATGTGCCAAGTGAGATAGTGGCCGCTCCACATCCGGTGAGAGATGCATCCGTCGCTAGCGTTACGTGGCGACAAGGAGCTCCCAACACCGGGCCCTGGGACAAGAACCAAGGTTTCCTCCACATGTCTAAGGCACATAGGCACCGCCGCGTAACCTTGATCATGCGAAGCAGGTTTCCCCTCAGGGAGAACCCTCTGGTCTTGAGCCACCACTGCAGGGGTCTCATGTACAGCAGGCCAAAAGGTATCACGTTGGACATAGCTGCCATCAGACCCAGCAGTTTCTGGAACTGCTTTACAGTGAGTGACCGGCCTTCTCTCACTCTCGCGACTGCTGTGAGGATCGACTCGATCCGAGCAGGAGACAGACGTGCCTGCATCGTGGTTGAATCCCACACCATGCCCAGATAAGTGGTTCTATGTACTGGAGAAAGCACACTTTTCTCGGCGTAGCTCTCGAAAGCACACTTTTCTCTTCTTAACCCCAGCTCCTTCATGTGGGTGAGAACGACATCTCGATGCCGAACCGCCGCCTGCTCCGACTGAGCTAATATCGACCAATCGCCGATGTAGTTTAGTATGCGGATGCCCTGGAGTCGCAGAGGAGCCAGAGCAGCATCCACACACTTCGTGAAAGTGCGGGGTGAGAGTGCCAGGCCGAGCGGAAGAATCCGATATTGGTAAGCTTCTCCCCCTAAAGCAAACCTCAGGAACTTCCTGTGTTGGGGAAGGATGGAGATATGGAAATATGCGTCTTTTAGATTGATCGTGAAAAACCAGTCCTTGGAGCTGATCTGAGACACGACCTGTTTGATCGTGAGCATCTTAAACTTCAGTCGTGCGACTGAGCAATTCAAATGCCGCAGATCCAAAATGGGACGCAGCCCTCCAATTGGATTTGGTAGCCTCTCTCTACAGTATGCAGGACCCATTGAGACACATTTGGCAGAAGTTTCCACGCTGCCAAATAGTCTACTAAGGGAATCAGCCTCTCGAGACTGACCTCTGGTGCAAAGAGAGCAGCTAGCTCGGTGCCCTGAAGTGGCAGACCGGCAGGGAATGGCCGAACTAGCTGCATTCCCGGGCGGAAACTGAGAGGAGTGCTCGCTGGAGACCGCTGCGCCCTGAAGCACCGTGGGTGGCAGGGGTGGCAGGTTGATCTCCCAAGGGCACGGAGGAGAAGTGGGCACTGTATGATGAGGTGTACACCGTTCTGCCCCAGAGGGGCCCGCCCTCGAAAGTCCTGGGCCACAAGCATCAGGACTTCTTAGCCGAGGTCCTCTTAGACAGAAGAACGGTCTGCAGATCCGGCTTCGCCTTAGAAGACCCCGGCCCAAAGCGTTTTTGTGCCTCCTGGTGTGAGGAGCTGGCACACGGAGGGGGCTGCTCCCGCCCAGCAGCCCCAAGAGCTAGAGAACGGCGAGGGAGGAACCGCTGGAACGCCGCCGCTTGTGTACGAGCCTCCTGGTACCTGTCGACGCCGTCAGTTCCGTCGTCGCTGAACAGGCCAGAAGGCGCAAGCGGGGCGTCCATGAGGAAGACCCTGTCCTTCTCTTTCATATCGGACGGGGTCAACCACAGACCCCAGTCAGCATGTTCAGCTTTTTCTGAATCGCCACCAAGAATAAGAGTTTATGACATGCAGTAAAGTTACTCAGACATTTAATTCATTAGTAGTTTCTAAATCTCAGTAGTTTCTATATCTGAGATATATGTATGAACCAAAAGTTTTGTACAGGCAATTTATTTTTGAATAATAAATCATGTTTTCAGATCTGAACAACACAATTTTCCTTGTGCTACTTAGCAGCAGTGCTACCACTTAAAAAAAGTAAGCATTAAGCCCTGATACTTTGAAGACTGGCAGCAGCTGTCTTGCTGAGTATTTTGGTTTTGGCAGCAGTTTTCCCTCATAATGAGATATGGTGGACTCTCCAAGAACTTCTGGCCTGGGAATGGCAAGCATTTCAGCTGCTCTTTTTCATATGTTGTGCAGGTTTACAGTGAGTTATGGTGGCCCATCAGTGCTGCTGCCTTCACTTTCCAATGCTATGGGCTTTGCAGCCTGTTTGGAGAGGATGTAATGCTCTTCATCAACCTTATCCTCTTCAAAAGTGACGTTCATGGGCTCATCTGCTGAGGCAGACCCACCTTCTGGGTTGCCATGTTGTGCAGCCATGAGGCTGTCATCCGTCTTGCCAGCAACATTATGGCTGCTCCCATTATGGGGTCATTGCCCATCAGGCTATCTTGGCATGCTAGTCTCTTTGGACTCTTGAGGGAAAAACAGGCACAGAGTTCACACACTCCTGGGGATGCTAGTTTGGCCCGGGCATATTGTGGCTCTGGGCACAAAGCACCCACCAGATGAGTGTCCAAACTCAATATCTCGTTCCCACAGATACATGTCTTTGCCATGTCTTTGCCCTTTTCCATGGTGAGCGGGGGTTCCACCACTGACATTTTTTCTCTGGAGCACAGCAGACTAAATGACATTGTGAAAAGGTTTATAAGGGGGTCCCACCTCCAAGATGCACATGTCTGTCAGTCTTCTTCTGTGGTGACAGAGTGAAGGGACATGTCTCATTGTGAGATACTGAAACAAATGCTTGAAAGAGATCACAAGTTTTTTTGTTTTTCAAATGAGTTGTAAAAGTGCACTGAAAAGAGCTAGAGGGAAAAATAAAGTGTGCCCGTAGCTCTGTCACAGTCTGTCTGTCTCCCGAGTCCTCTTTCCCACCCACCTTCACACACACAGGGTTTTCCAAATATATAATGTTAAGAAAGAAATTTCAGAAGAACTTGCACATGCTTCTCTACTAAGAACATGTCCTTAGTCTCCTATCTCTCGTCTTTGCGCTCCACTTTTCTTTATTTCAACACATTTGTAGGTATCCATACTATTATTGCTTGCGTAATATCTTTCAATATCATCAATATTGCACAAGCCTAATCAGTACCAATAAAGATTTTAATATCATCATCAGTCGGAACTGGCAGTGATAATCATGAAAACTCAACTGGATGGTGGAATTTTTTTTTAGTGATTCTGCAGTAATGTGCAGTAAACTGAAAAAAAAAAATAGCAGTACGTCAATATAATTCTGTGGAAGCAGGGGCATGGTTGAGCAGTGGCTGCGGACGAATAGGAGGCGGGGAAACCAGCAGGTAACGCGTGTTGATTCTCACCTGTGTGCGATCATGACAAGCTGACTTATGTGAGTTTTGTTTGTCTTTTGAGGAGCTGTGAACCAGAGAGAGACAGCTGAGTGGAACTTGTGTGTCTGTGTGTGTGTGTGTGTGTGTCCACGAGTGAACACTGAAACACTGAAAAGAGCTCGCACAATAAATTAAAATAAAAGGAGCATGAAGCCTTTTAAAGAGGCGTCTGTCTCCCCAGTCCTCCTTCCTTCCCATACACACCAACGTTCTACAGTGTTGCTGAAACCTGGGAGGAGGTATCATGGAACTTTCTCCGCTTACCGAGATAGTTAAGTCCCTTGCCAGCCTCCATCAAATGCAACACCAGGCTCTGCTTGACCTGCACCATGAACAACAGCAGACAACACTTCTGGGTCCAGAAACCCATTGAAGTCTGCTGACCGTTTGTGTTCATGCAGCAGCTCAAGGACTGATGTGGGATGCTGAAGTAATCATCGAACTGGTGGTGCTTGAGCAGTTCATCTTGCAGCTCCTGAACCACGGATTGGTTCCCGTGCCACCGACTAGCGTCCCTCGACGAGGCCATCCAGCTGGCCGAGGATCACCCCGCCAGGTGATCCTCGGCCAGCTGGATGGCCTCGTCGAGGGACTGCCACAGCAGGTGGCTCTCCTGTTTCTCCCTGTCTCTCCCCCCTCCAAATTCAGATACCCGAGCTACCAGGACCCTGAAACCAGTTCCGCGAACCCAGCCTCCCCCCTGCTTTTCCTCCCCTGCCTCTCTATCTTTCACAATGTCTCTCCCAGCTCACACTCTCTCCACACAGGTAGAAACTTCTGGGCCCACAAGGACTGGGGCAAAGCCTGCAAAGCGTTGCTGATGCGGCAGAAATGCCCGGCTTCCCCAGGACCAGCATTCCCTCATGGAAGTGGGAACACTAATCTGTATCCCAGACATGGGAAGGTACCATGTGTCAGTGAGTATACAAGGGAATTCACTTCAGGCCTTGGTGGACTCAGGGTGTAACAAGATCACCGTCCAGCAAAGCCATTCAATGCGGGACACTGGGAAAAGCACCACTGCTCCCATTACCCTTAATTGAGGCCCCCTTCGAAAGAACTCGCATGGACCTTGTCGGGCCATTAGAAAGGCACACACTAGATATAGGTTGGTGTTAGTCCTGGTGGATTATGCAATGTGACATCCGGAAGCAGTGCCTCTGTGCAGAATCTTAGCACACAGTGTTGCAGATGCACTCTTCCATGTAATTTCCTAAACTGGAATCCCAAAAGAGATTCTGACTGACCAGGGCACTATGTTTATGTCATAGACACTACGCAAGCTTTAAGAATTATCAGGGATTAGATCGATTCGCACCAGTTTTTACCATATGCAAACAGCTGGCCTGGTAGAACAGTTTAGACTTTAAAACATGATTTGTAAGTGCTTTCACGAGGATGCACAAAATTGAGATAAACGGCTCAAGCCCCTGCTGTTCGGACTATGAGAGGTACAAGAGAAAATTTGTAGGAGGGAACTTCTAACAGCACAAATGATATTCAGTACATTCTGGACCTGAGAGAATGTGTGTCAGGCTCAGGAATGGCAGTCCCGACTGTATAATAGGGGTGCTAGGCTACAGGAATATGCACTGGGAGATAAAGTGCTTGTTTTACTTCCCATGTCAAGCTCTACATTAATCACGAAGTGACAAGGGCCCTTTCAGGTCACAAGGTGAGTTGGGAAAGTCAGCTATGAGGTCAGGCGAATGGACATAGGCAATGCACTGCAAACATGCCACTTCAATCTACTCAAACCATGGTGAGAGGTGGTTCCTCCCACTCCTCTCAGAGCTGGGACCAGAGGTGCCATTAAAAAACCCGGCTCAGCCCACCCTTGTAGAGACAATCTCTCGCCGTCCCAGGTTGCCATGTTTCAAGGGGAATTTTCCATTGTGTTTTCGCCTCTACCCAGTTGCACAAACCTCACAGAGCACCACATTGAGACGCAGCCACTCCTATCATTTACCTGAACACAAGAAAAAGGTAGTCTGGGATGAGCTCAACATGGAAGTAATCAAGGAGTCCCACAGTGACTGAAGAAAAGTGGCAGGAATGAAATCCAATGTGGTCTTCTGCTGTTGTAGCCTATCCACCCCAATATTTGATGTTTTTAAGAGCGATTAAAGGCTATAAAATGTCATAATTTGAGTTACTATATCATTCCTGGCAACTCGAACAAATCTGGCCATTTTCCTCTGAACTGTATTTTTTTTTTTACTCTTTTTATTTTAATTTTCTTCAAAAACACTAACATGAACAACATCACCAAACAGTGACTGTACAATACAAATAACTCATCACACATTCCAAGCAGTGACATTGTACACGTAACTTAGAACTAGATACTAACAATGTATAACCTAGAAACCCCCCTCCCCCATTATATCACAATCATTATTTCTGTAAATGTTCTACAGACAAATTATTTTGTACTTGAGTGAGCAACAGAGCAAAAACACACAGTCTTTTCACCTTGTGAACAGCAACAACAAACTGAATGTGTAAGCAGACAATATCTTTAGCTAATATATTTAAACTTGTTTAGTCTTTCTGCAGGAACAGTTTTATTGGTTTCCAGATTTTAATGAAAATGGATAATTTATCTTTTAAAATAAATCTCAACAACTCACATCTCAAAAGTAGGGACAGAGTCTGCTTTCCACAACTGTAGAATTAGGCTTTTTGCAAGCATCATACAGAACGAGATGGCTTGTGTTTGATACTTACTACAAAACGCATTCTCTGCTTCTAAAAGTCCAATGCAAGGCTCAGGCTCCAGATCAATAGAATTTGCATCAGAAAGGAATTTAAATATACATTTCCAAAATGGCTGAATTTTACTACATGACCATAACGAATGAAACAGTTTGCCATCTGACATTTTACAATTGTAAAAGTGGAGAAATTGTAGGATAAATTTTATGAAGTTTTGCTTTAGAATAATGGAGCCTATGAATTACCTTGAACTGGATCAAATTATGTCTGGCATTCACTGAACTTCTATGCACATTTCTCATTCCCATTTCCTCTTCCCAGTTATGTTTTATTTTCTCTGTGTTATTGTCCACCTTTCTGACAATAGTTTATAAAAGTTTGACACACCACCACTCACTGCAGGTAGTACATTCACAATTCTCTCTAAGGTGGGATTCAAATTCAAAACTTCAAAGTCTGGAATGTGTTTTCTAACAAAATCTCTAACTTGCAAATAAAGGAAAAAATGTGTAGAAATGAGAGCGTAATCTTGTTTTAGCTGTTCAAATGAACTGAATGTACCTTCCATATATAGATCCTGAATGGTTACTATACCCATATTTTTCCATTGAAAAAAGAACTTATCATGTAATCACGGGGGAAAAGCATGATTATTACAAATTGGTGTATCCAGATATGCATCTGGAATTTTCAAATACATCTTGATTTGTTTCCACACTTTGATTAAATTAGAAATAACTATGTTTCCGTTTATATTTTTGACATCAATTTTATTCGGACTATTAATTTTTGGTGATTATTACACCTAAATATTTAAAAGAATGATATGCAATTTTAAATTGAGTGCTGTCTAAATATTCTTTATCTAGATCGTCAGAGACTGGCATTAATTCACTTTTTTCCCAATTTATTGTGAATCCAGAGAGACTAGCAAATTTTTCAAGAAGCTCAAGTAATGGAGGAATGGATATTTTAGGATTAGAAATGTATAAAAGAATAACATCCTCATATGGCAAAAGTTGTTGGGGTCTGCCCTCTATCACTATAGGCGCTATATTATGATGTTGCCTGATACTGGCTGCTAGTGGTTCCAGCAATATTGCAAACAAGAAAGGAGATAAGGGGCATCCCTGTCGCGTGCCACGAGATAACTGAAATTGATTGGAAATGTCTTGGTTAGTAGTAACAGAGGCTACTGGATGTGCATAGATTATTCAATCCATTTAATAAATTCTGATCCAAATCCGAATTCCTTTAGAACAGCATTCATATATTTCCATTCTAATTGATCGAAGGCTCGTTGAGCGTCTAGTGAAATTACACACGTCTTGAGATTTTTCTTATTGTAAATTATGTTAAACAGCCGTCTCAAATTGAAATATATATGCCTATTGGGCATAAAACCAGTCTGGTCCTGATGGATTATTGAACAAATATACTTTTGTAGTCTATTCGCAAGGATTTTACTTATAATCTTAGACTCAATGGAAATAAGAGAAATCGGGCGATAGGAAGATATTCGTAACTTATCCCACCCAGGTTTTGGGATTAATGCTGTATTTCCTTGATAAATAGTTGGTGAAAATTTACCATGTGTTATTGCACTTTTAATTAATCGTTGGATTATAGGTACAAGATTATTTCTGAATTTTATAAAATTCGGCACTAAAGCCGTCAGGACCCACATATTTGTTATCGGACAATTGTAATATTACTTCATTTATTTCATCTAAAGTAATTTCTTCATCCAAATATTGTTTTGCTTCAGTGCTAAGAGTTGGGAGGTCCAAATTGGAAAGGAATTCTTCTATTGCCTCTTGGCTAGGATCACATTTTGATTTATAGACTTCTCTATAGAAATCAGCAAAGCAACAATTAATTTCCTTAGAGTCAACAACTATCTTCCCATTATCAGATTTTATTTTATGTATTGCATGAGTTGCATGAGTTGCCTGAGCCTGTCTCAATTAGCGTGCAAGTAGTTTTTGGGGCTTATCACCAATTTCAAAATGTCTTTACCTGACATACATAAATTCTCTTGAGACTTTCTTAGAAAGGATTGAGTTATATTCACTTCTCAGTGCATCTATTTTCTTAAGAATAATCTCTTGGCTGGTTGATCTGTATTCCATCTCTAAATTTGTTATTTTCGCATCAATTTCGTTTAATTTGGCTCTATTCTCTCTATTTTTAGCTGTTTGATATGCTATAATGTCACCTCTGATAACAGCCTTCATTGTCTCCCAAAGGACTGAATCAGATACATCTCCTTTGTCATTATATTCTAAGAATGATGTACATTTATTAGAAAGATATTCACAAAATCTAACATCACTCAATAACATATTGTCAAATTTCCAGGTATAGCTTCCTCTATTCAACTTTATTCTTAAATTAAGAGAAACCGGGACATGGTCTGATAGCAATCTATTATGATATTGCGTTGAAACTATGCATTGCAACAATCTTGAATCTATTAGAAAAAAGTCAATCCTTGAATAAGTTTTGTGGACTGAGGAGTAAAATGAAAAGTCATGATCTGTGGGATGCAAAGCTCTCCAGCTATCTTCTAAGTTAAACTTCTGCATATAATTACTTAGTACACCGGCCGATTTACTTGTTATGGTCCGACGTGGGAGAGTGTCTAATCTAGCATTTAACACACAGTTGTAATCACCCGCCATAATGACACGTCAATGCATGAAATCTGGTACAATCTTGAAGACGCTCTCAAAGAATGAAGGATCATCAAAGTTAGGACCATACACATTCACTAGAGTAATGGGTAGTGAATTTATCTCCCCACACACAACCAAGTACCTGCCATTCCCATCCTTTATTGTTTGCTTATGTATAAAGGGAACCGATTTCTTGAGAATAATTGCTACTCCTCTGGCTTTATTTGAGAAATTTGATTGGTAGACTTGAGACATCCATGGGGCTTTGATGCTAAACTTCGCTGTATTCGTAATATCGGTTTCTTGAAGAAAAACTATTTCCGCACCCAGTTTTTTTAGATGTGCATAAACCTTTCCTCTTTTAATTGGACTTTTAATCCCACGCACATTCCAATTTAATAAATTCAGTGTGCCATCACCACGAGCATTCACTCCGTTACTCATTATATGAAATGAAACATGCTTTGCCTGAACTCTTTACATAAAAACTGTGCTTTAAACTTTCCAACTCAAACTCAAAAAGCTTAATCTTCCCGTGAACTTGAACGGCGGGAACATTGTAAATTAGAACAGATTCTACCCCCCAACTCCCCTCCCTCCCATTACTGCATCCCATGCTAACATTATGGATGCCCACCCCAAAAAAAATAACATCATCTATCCACTCACCTTCGATGCTACCTGACATTCTTCCGTTAAGATAGCCCACCACTCATCTTACAGAGTAGAACTGAAATGATACCTTGCGGTGTTTACAATATATCGAACCTAATTATTTTCACACAAGTCTCTACTGACTCCGTTGTCCAACGCAGTGATTTCGTCATTTCACCAGTTTTTCACCGCACGCCGTAGATAGGTTTCAGCAAACTCAGGCGAATCAAAAGACCTCGTTTCGAAACTCTCGTTTTCGAAAACGAAATCCGCATCTCACTTCATGCTCCCTGCATTTCTTCCTGATGCTGTCAAACTTCTGTCTATGTTTCAAGACGTCAGTGGCAAGATCTGGAAAGATACGTATTGCTTTACCATCGTGTTGCAGGGGTTTCGATCTTGCCAGGCGCAGAATGCGTTCTTTTACTTGATAATGATGAACTCGAACAATAAATGCCCGAGACCGGCCATCTCTGAGGGGTTGTGGCGAGCGGTGTGCCCTGTCGATCTGAATTGGTCGGTTGAAATCTCCTCACCAAGTATCTGCGTCAGCAAATTTGTCACGAACTCGGCAGGTTTTCCATTTTCAACACCTTCCTTTATACCGACAATTCGAATATTTTGTCGTCGAGATCTTGACTCATCGCAGGTCTTTTCTTTAAGCTTTCCACATTCGGCCTGCAGATATGCACACCGTTTCACCGTGTGTGTGTGTGTGTGTGTGTGTGTGTGTGTGTGTGTGTATGAGTATGTATATACACCGTATATGCTAATATAGACGAAGTCTCGAGAGAGAGAGAGAGAGAGAGAGAGAGGCTAAGGAGGGAATGACTGTTTATTGTCACTATAATGTAAGTGATAACAGGAACCAATTTGTCTCAAGGATGTTCCACAATATTAACTATATGCAGTTAAAAGCATCATGTGCTGTTCAATAAAGATTAAACACTGTAATCGTTGGCAAAGCGCAATGGTACAAGTGGAATAACACTCTGGACCATGCTGGTATATGAAAATAGTAATATTTGGGGTGTATTTGGGGTCCTTTGCTTCTCATTGTACACCACCCCTGCATGTATTATTTTTGTATAACAGTACACTCTTTCATGTGTTATTCCTTGCTTATTTTCTTTTTCTATTTCATATTTTCTATTCTGGGGCAAGGTGGCTTAGTGGTTAGCACTGTTGCCTCGTAGCTCTGAGGTTGGGGGTTCTGTGTGTGCGGAGTTTGCATGTTCTCTTCGTGCTTCAGGGGTTTCCTCCAGGTACTCCAGTCCAAAGACATGAGTTGTAGGCTTATTGTCATTTCCAAATTGTCAGTAGTGTGTGAATGGGTGTGTGTGCCATGGTGCCCTGCGATGGGTTGGCACCCCGCCTTGTGCCCCCATGGGATAGGCTCCAGGTTACCATGCAACCCTGTGTAGGATACGCAGTACAGAGAATGGATGTATGAATGGATGGATTTTTTATTCTATCTCTATTCCATTCTAAGTATCTTCAGAAAATCTTGCCTCTACTTGTAATACATTATGATACGACATAAATGATTATGTCAATCCAATGAATATGCAAATTAGTCCAAGATGTAATCTGGCAACTTCGAGCAAACTTCTGAGCATGCATTAGCTACTTTCTCCTGAAAAAAGATGGCAGCCACATGCAGCGACTTTTTCTGCTACTTCAGTATGATGATCTGCTACTTATGAATTAAACTCATCAGTGTAAAACAAAATCCCCCTCTTGGAGATGATTTATTTAATCTCCACACCCTCACCATGTGATAAACAGTTTTAGTTCAAATTGCAGTCATACACCTTTCCTCCCATTACTGATTGACATAATCAACCTTTTAGGGTGTTAATTAGACGAAAACACAACTCACTAAAATCAGCACCCAAATAATTAATCCAACTTGTTTGAATCTATAAAAAGCGGAATGTTAAGGACATGCATTAGAGCAACCCAAAAGAACACTGTCCGGCTTCCCAATGAGCAAATGAGCTGCATGAGACTTACGAGAGGTTGGCTCTCTGGGGAACTTAACAGATTTTTATGTATGGACGATATGTATGCAGAGTAAAACTGTAAGAATTAGAGCCAGGCTGTAAGAGAAGATTCATTAACACAGATGACAAGACAAAAGCAGGAAAACAGAAAAATGACTGCACAACAAAACGAACAATATTCAAGACAAGGTAAACAGGCTTAAGGGAAGTAAACAGATAAGCATGTCAAACTTTAACGTCCATCAGAATTGCCATTAATATATGTGGTTTAAACATATAGGCTACATATGAAACACTTCCTGATAATCATGTCTGCCAAGGAACCAGAGAAGTAGACTAAAGATTTGAATGTCGAGTATAATAAAGACAGGAAAAAAAGAAAACCAAATAAGAGAATTAATTCAGCCAGTAGCTAAAGGCCAGTGTAATATCTACTTTACTTTGGTGAGTGTGGTAATACTAGTGTAACTCTTCAAGAACTTGGCTTACATCAGAAATGAATATTAGTTCTTCTGGATCTGCTCTTCTCTCCGTATCGCCTGACGCGTCGTGTCTCGTGTGAAGTTCGCGTTTCCATTCGGATCGTAGGTCGAGAAAGCACGATAGCGTGACGACATGTAACGAGAGCGACACGACGAAGAAGCCAAAGAAGATCTTGCAGTTTCTGCAGCAATTCTGGCAGACGCATGAAGAATGAAGATGGGTACACTCGTCCTTGATGCCACAAAATTTATCCTCAAAACATCCTGGCGCCATGGTCGCAGGAGGTAATTTGCACTTTTGTAGGTGTTGCAGCCTAAAAATGTATCATATATTATATTGCTCGGGTGTAACGCATCTACAGTTCGTCCCCAAAGTTCCTTGGAGTATGGCAGAGCACCAGTATGTTCGCGGCCAAGATTCTGTAGCGAAGGCTTTCTGGATCCGCCCACCTCTTCTCCGATTGGCCAAGCCACACTGACACTTTATGTAAATATTCTACCCAAAGGGTAATTCTAATTTAAAAATTCTAACTTTTTTTAAAACCTTTCCGGAAGAGTATTTTACTAGGACAATCTGAGATTTTTTTTTACCTTAAGTTAATTAATAAACTTAAATAGGTTTATTTATTCATGCACTGAAAACTATTAACTAAATAAAATTATAGGCTGTCTTAATTTTATACGCATATGATGCAATTAGTTTATTTATTTCAAACATGCACCTAAGAATTATGCATCGAGCTCACAAAAAGTTTTGAAAGTCTGTTGCACTTAACACAGAACAGGCAAACATGCAAACTGTTGGATAAATGGCTCACTGTGAATGCATAATCTTCTTACAGCTATCCATATTTCTTTCATTTTAAAAATGTTTTTTACTCAAAATATAACAAAACACAAAATTTTATGAGGTGAAAAATTGTGGTTTATTGTCTTTGCTTCTTTACTGATTGGTTTTCTAATGAAGAAATGTATACTGCTGCAGCGTTTTTTGACATATTATAATTGATCAGCTGATGCAACTTTTGCCTCAACTCACATTTGTTTCTAAAACGAGAAGGCATAATCGTTTGTGCAATAAGGCTTTACAATGAAGACAGTTAACATACACTATATTGCCAAAGGTTTTGGGACATCTGCCTTTACATGCACATGAACTTTAATGACATCCCATATATGTCTAATATGTTTAATATGGAGTTGGCCCACCCTTTGCAGCTCTAACAGCTTCAACTCTTCTGGGAAGGCTTTCCACAAGGTTTAGGAGTGTGTTTATGGGAAATTTTGACCATTATTCTAGAAGAGCATTTGTGAGGTCAGGCACTGCTGTTGGACGAGAAGGCCTGGCTTGCAGCCTCCGCTCTAATTCATCACAAAGGTGTTCTATCCACACCAAACTTGCTCATCCATGTCTTTATGGACCTGGTGGCCTTTGTGCACTGGTGTGCAGTCATGTTGGAACAGGAAGGGGCCATCCCCAAACTGTTCCCACAACAAGTTGTTAGCATGAAATTGTCCAAAATGTCTTGGTATGCTGAAGCAATAAGAGTTCCTTTCACTGGAACTAAGTGGCCAAGCCCAACCCCTGAAAAACAACCCCACAACATAATGCCCCCTCCACCAAACTTTACACTTGGCACAATGCAGTCAGGCAAGTACCGTTCTCCTGGCAACCGCCAAACCCAGAC
>CM074980.1:10502437-10512508 GCA_037576825.1 Pangasius krempfi | reverse complement strand
TAAAGCTGCTTTGAGACAATGACATTGTAAAAAGCGCTATACAAATAAAACTGAATTGAATTGAATTGAATTGAATTGAATATTAGAGAAGAATTTAATCTCATCATCCAAAAACTGAATCTGGGAAGAAGATAGATGTTTCACCAAGACACTGACCCCAAACATACAGCTATAATAGTTCAAGAAATTTTGCATGGTTTAGCCAATCTTCTGACTTAAATCCTTTTGAAAACATATGGGAGATTTTGAAATTCCAAGCCCATTATAGGGACTCTCATATGCCAAGAGGAGTCGGTCAGAGCTCAGGAACAGCCACTTGAAAAGTGAGGTGGACAGAAAGCCACAATGCAAGCCCTATAACTACATGATCCTAAAACAAAACACTGAATTTTGCCCTGAAGATTTTAATCGTAGATGTTTTAAAATCATTGGCATTTACTATATTTTGTAACAAAAAGATACACTGTGTTCACTGAACTATAAGGCTTTGTGTGGAAGTTCAGGTTCATATTCTTCATATAGCAGTACTACAGCAATTATTTAACAATACCAAAGAAGTGGGTTTAATATTTGGGGGAGGGGATCCCCTGGTGGCCTGGAGATGTCTCAAAATCCCATACATACCCTCAAAACCGTCATTTCAGGGTGTCAAATTCATCAAAGCCTTCAGGATTCCATTTGAGACTCCTTGGCATTCCTTTTGAGGAGGCAGGTCAGTTGGGCTGCCAAGTTCAATCGACCTGTCCCAGGGTCAGTGGGGTGGTAACTTGGATGCCTTAGCCTAGCTGAACAATTCATTCAAGCAAGCATAGGGTGCTGGAATTCTCACTTCAGTCTAAGTTTCTGGGCTTTCTATAAGGGTAGAGTGAAATGGGAGAGACAAACAATGTTCAAAACAGGTTGCACTCAATAGCTCACCTCTCTTCCCAGAGATTATGCGGTCATGTGTGGCTAATTGTGGGAGCCAGTGGATGACAGGATTGTGTGGGGATTTGGTGATCATGAATGAGAGGGTCTCTTCATGCAATGGGCCTGTGTGCATCCTGTGGTATCCTCGTGGGGTGCTGTCAAGAGCTTTTAAAATCAGTGGGCCTGTTAGTTTAGGTTCAACTTTATTGTCACTGTCAGAGTACGAGTACAGAGACTACAAAACGCAATTAGCATTCAACCAGGAGTGCAAATAGCAAATAAGTTAAAACGAGGTAACAAGTTTATAGTGAAATAAGTTAATAGTGTACAGGTAAAGGTAAACAGTATAATGCATACCAGTAATGCAAATGGCAATTAAGAAAAATGAAATAAATAAGAATTATGGTGCAGTTAGTTGAGATAAACGGTATACAGGTAGTGGTAAGCAGCATCATGCACGCAATATGATGCAGTGGCTACATACAGTGAATAAAATGCAGATGTGCAAATAGCAATCTGATATAAATATTTTTGTAGTGATAACTACAAGTACTACAATTATTACTTATTACTATTAATTGTAGGAATAAAGAGAACAAGAGAGATTTTCAGCATGTCAGCAGAGACGACAGAGCACCAGGATAACTTTAAAAGCAGTGAGATACGTTTTATTTCAATCATGGGAGTGATGTAGCTCACCTGGTTATGATGCTTATTCTCTGGTCTCAGAGAGCAGGAGGAACAACAATGTCTCTTGTTCCCACAATAAAAACACAGGTACTTATGACATTCCATTTCCTTGAGGAGGGGCTTGTGTGAGCCACTTCTATGGGTTTAGGTTTGTTCCCGGGATGAGAATGACTGAAGAAGCCTGGTCAGAGAGTGCTGTGGTTTACAGGCTCTAATCAGATTATCTGGACAATTAAAACAAGCTGGATAAACTGGTTAAGTGTTGGAATTGTCTCTGCAGGCAAGCTCAGCTTGGAGCATGTCATCAAGGCATGGTTTTCAGTGCAGGCTCGTTCCATCCACTCTCTGCAGCCAGAGTGAGGAATGTGAGCAACAGATAATTTACCTTATTTTAGTGTTGGTAGTCTTTTTCCAGCATCCATTCCTATTTCTGGGTGGTCAAAAAACATCTTGTTTGGATCTCACATAGGTTTGGTTCAGCAGCATAGGGGTTAATGTAGTGGTCAGCCAGGTAAGCGCTCTGCCAGTGAGAAAAGTTAGCATCTGATGGATTTTATCTATGTCTCAGGGAAAAAAGTGCATGGGACCACAAGCAAAAATTATTGCACATTGCATAAGAAAGCCTTTGCATTTCCCTGGAGATCTATTGTATTTTTCAGTAAGTGTGAGTGGTACATGTTGTGGAATTACTTCCAGCTTAGAGGAACTCACACGAGTGCCTGGATGTGGCATGGTTGTTGCTGCTGCTAATCTCCTCTGTTGGTTCAGAGAATCTCCAGCAATTTGTTGAATTACACCAGCAGTTTGTTGAATCTGCTGTTTGTGATCACTCAGTAATTTTTAGGAGGTTACAGAGGTTTGGAGGTTGTTCACCTTGGCTGGATCCTCCATGGTATCAGACAAAGCCTTCTGTAATGCAGGTCTAAGAGACAAACAGTGGATATAAAAAGTCTAGTTAAAATGGCAGGTTTTTGTGAAGTAAAAAAAAATGAAACTATATTAAACCATGTCAGAACCCTTTTCACCTTTTCACCTCAAATTTCTAAAAGCTACTCCTCCCAGAGCTTTCTGCATACATGCACCAAACTCGCCACAGACCTTCAGCCTCTGTATCAACTCTACACGTACTGGCACCCTATTTTTGAATCTATCTGATCAACGCTACAAGTATTGGTACCCCTGTTACGAACCCCTATTTAAATTAGCCGGAAAGGGGAACGCAACACAAGGAAGGACGCGTAAATCCTAGATGTCATGCAGAAGGAAAAAACGTTTATTTAAACAACAAAAACGAAACATAACACCAAGGAAACACGTATCAAGACAAAACACAAGAAAGGAAGACAAAGAAGAAAAAATTCCTAAAAGAACTTTCGAAAGATAATAACCACAACCAAACCATGGAACAACTCAAAATATGAAAGCGACGGAAATTAGTCAACCAAAATTAAAGAAGAAAAATAAAGGTAATAAAGCTTGTTTGCTGGTGGCTCCTTCTTCCTGCCATGCTCCACTTCAGCGTCCTTAATAGTTAATCAACATCCATGCCATCCGACGCAGGTGCACAAAGGCAGACCTAAACAATCAAACTCAGAGAGGAAGATTAGGTGAGACATGACGTCACATGAAGAACAATACACACTCAAGGCATAGGCCGTAACACCCCATCTATCTGTCTAATCAACTCTACAAGTACTGGCACTCTATCTATCTATCTATCTATCTAATCAACCCTACGGCACCCTATTTATCTGTCTCTCTTCTTTCTTACAACTGCACATTCCCTTCAGATAATACTTTTAAACTTTCAGACTGGCTTTGTGAAGCCAACATCAAAGTTTGCTGTGACGAATTTTACCTATCTATTTATGTTGGCGTAACAAAGCCAACATACTGTTCTGCTTTTTAAGCTCATTATTATTAGTAGTGCTAGCATAGCAAAGCATCACTATTGTTATCTCACATATTATTATTATTATTATTATTATTATTATTATTATTAAATGTTGGCTTGACAAAGCCAACATACTGTTCTGCTTTATAAGCTTACTATTATTTTTACTATTCTTCTGAGACCCAAAATTTCAAAATGCTACTACTCAGACCTTCAGCCTGTTCTGAATTAGTGTGCTATGACTTTTCTAACTGATCAGTATTACAGCAACTTATCTATCTGTCTGTCTATCAACTCTACAAGTACTGGCACTCTATCTATCTATCTATCTATCTATCTATCTATTCAACTCTACACGTATTTGCACCCTATCTATCTATTGATAGAATCACGTCTACAAGTACTGGTACCCTATGCATCAATCCATTTAATCAATTCTACAATTATTTGCACTCTATCTATCTATATAACTTCACAAGTATTGGCAACCTATCTATATATCTATCTAGTCAACTCTACAAGTATTGGCACCCTATGTATCTAACCAACTCTACAAGTATTGGCACCCTATGTATCTCTCTCTGTCTATCATTCTATCTAATCAACTCTACAATATTGGCACCCTATCTATCCATCCATCCTCTGTATCGCTTATCCTACACAGGGTTGCGGCATAAACTGGAGCCTATCCCAGGAGACACAGCAGGGGACACCCTGGACAGGGTACCAACCCATCGCAGGGCAAAATCTCACATACACTCACACACTACAGACAATGGAAATGCCGGAGGAAACCCCTGAAGGGGAGAATATGCAAAGTCCACGCACAAGGGGCGGAGGTAGGAAATGAACCCCCAACTCCAGAGGAGCGAGGCAACGGTGCTAATCACTAAGCCACTGTGCCCACCCTATCTAGTATTGGCACCCTATCTATCTATCTGTCCATCCATACTTCCATCCAATCAACTCTACAAGCATTGGCACTCTATCTGTCTCCCTTTCTGTCTTAAAATTGCACATTACCTTCAGATTTCAAAGCGATAACTATTTTAAACTTTCAGATGGGCTTTGTCAAGCCAGCATCAAAGTTTGTTGTAACAAACTTTACCTATCTAGTTATTAAAATTTTAACACGCTCTCCCTCCCAGAGCTTTCAAGCTACATGCACCAAACCTGCCACAGATCTTCAGCACTACTTAGTGTGCTGTGACTTTTTTTAACTGATCGGATTACGGTTTTCCTGTTACAGAAGCTCAAATGGCCAAAATTCCCATTGATTTCCTTTAAAAATTTCTGACAGTTATAGATCCTAGAGCTTTCAAGATAATTCCACCAAACTCAGTACAGTCTGGCTTGGAATATTCAAGAGTTCAAACTTCAACTGTCAAAACTCACACACACCTGCGTGCACATGGCCTGAAGTCCCTCTTCTCTCCCTCTCACTCTGTCAATGTACCTGTAAAAGAGACTCTCACATCATCTATCTCTCTATCAATGCCACATACTCTCTCCCTCCATCTCTCTATCAATCTACCAGTAGCACACACACATTCTCTCTTTACATATTTCTTTCTATCAATCTACCTCTATCACTCTTTCGCCTAAAATTATCCATGTTTGCTAGTACCATTCAGATTTTCTTCAGAAAATGTAAAATCTAGTGGTGCTTGCAATGCAATGCAAACATTGTAAAGCAGGAGAATTACATGATGGGGGATGACGATATCCTCAACTCAGTGTGCAGAATTGCATTATGTGCATGCTAGCCCCCAAAATAATTGGAATCACAAAACTATTGCAATTTAGACATGTGACATAACAAAACACTCGGCTGACTGAGGAGAACTGTGTTCAGTATTTTAGTGATGTCATGTGCACATTAACCCCCAAAATAAATGGAATCACCAAACTACTGCAACATAGACATGTGACACATTAAAATACCTGGCTCAATAAGGATAACTGCATTATGGTTATTCTAGTGATGTCACATGCACGCGAATGGACTCCCATAAAGCCTATTATATCAAAAAATATAATCATTACAGCTACCGATATAGGTCAGATTAGTTATGCTTCATGTACACACATGTAGTGCTACTACAACCTCAAGATTTTAACATCACTCCTAATACAAGAGCCTGCAGTCATCACATCAAGTGTGATGATTTGATTGAGTCACAGACTCCCACAGGACGCTGACTACTGAAGAAAGGGGCCGTGCTCACTTTGTTCCAATGGAATAACTATTCCACTTCCGCACCAAGGCACACCAGGGAATGGCAGAGGAGAGAAGTTTCCACTTCGTTGAATGAAGATCCTCTGTCTATGAACTTCCAGCTTCAGGAGAATGATTATTGTTCATCTCCCATTCTGACAGCAGTTGATCTTGCTTTTGATCAGACTGAGGATCTCTGAAAGGAGGTGGAGTGCCTGAGGAGACAGGTGGAAGAGTTATCTGTTCATCAGAGATTTTGTTTAGGGCAATCTGCTGCAACTGACAAGGACATACAGTTTTACGCTAGGTAAGATCTAAAACCTATACAAGATGCTATATTATCAAACACATTGTAGCCTTCTGGTCTTTACATAATACATGTTCATTTAAGTACATCTTTTATTTGCATGTCAGTAAAGCACAGGGCAGTCTCGTATCTAATCGCTTCTCTAGGCAAAACACAACTGGCCACAACCTTTTAGATACATATGAGAGACTGGACATTTTCTTTATTGATAAATGTACATTAAAATTAAAACATCTTGAATAAAACAGTGTTTCTGATTCTTTCATTCCCTAAAGTCCAAAAACAAATTCAGCTTCATGGACAGAATTTAAATAAACATATGTAAGCTACAAGACTGAACTCAAAATTATAGGCAGTTCCGATTTCCATTTAGTGACTGATGAACACACATGCCTCTCAGAAGCATGTGCACTGAGCTTTCATAGCAGCAAATGTTTTGATTGCCTCCTCGATATTAGATTTCTCTGTTCAGTTGCAATTGTTGCTAGAGAGTAGTACTGAGTACCTTTCATCAAACTGCATTTTGACAGTTCTATCATCCAATCAGAGAATGCCACGTCACGAAGTCCCTCCCCTTTTTATGCAATCAGAGCGCACCGTGGCAGAAAGTCCCGCCTCCCTTTCGACCAATGAGATTCTTCTTTTTTTCCTGATGTCCTGCCCCGTTCCCCCTCCCTAATTTTTGTGGGTCCGTTCACGCGCATCTGAGTTCCGTGCGGGGGTCCGTTCACGCGCTTCAACCAACTTTCTCTCTCAATCACCCACCCCCCCTATCAGGGTCCGTGCGGATTATCCGGCCAGCGCGCGCGAGGTCGGATTTTAGGCCGCTAGTGTCATGCCTTTCCACTCTTAAACTTTTTTTTTTTTCCCCGTGTATTGTGTGATTTCGGATCTTTTATTAATACTTTATTTATTAATTTATTTTTGAAGCATAAACGGTATATGCAAAAAGAGGATTAATGGCCAATCACGGGTTTTCTATTATCAGTGAGATTATTATTTCGATTTTTCAAGATTCTGACAAAGACGGCCCGCGGAAAACCAGCGCGTATCTTCGCCGCACTCAAGCACCGCCGGTGGGTCCGCTGTGCGAGGAATGGCCTCTGGATTTCTGTGGACAGGGCGGACGATGGGGTTATGTGTTTAGGTACGAAATAGGGGAATTGCAGCTTTATCAGCTGAAGTGTGGAGAGAGACCGGGGGTCTCGACGCCTCTAGCCTCGTTATCCTCTAACGACTGGGGTGTGTTAAAGAAGGTTGTCCTTGAGAATTTTGGGGAGGATGCAGGTAAATGGAGAGGGAACGGGAGGGCCTCTCTCCCGGAGACTTTTCCCAGCACCCCGGAGGTTTCAGAGCAGAAAGTCAGGTTTATGGCTATCTGGATCTGTAGATCGTCTGGGACAGGGCGTTGGTTCTACAGGGCTAGTCACTGTGTGGAGAACATGGAGAGAGAAGGGGTATGTAAAAAACTTTTCAGCTCAGACTGCGGTGTTTTTCATACCGTGTTGGACGTGCCGCTTGTAACGTGGAGGGAAAAGATGGGTGAGATATATAAAATTACGTCGCTCTTTTGCAGCTGTCGTGAGTGGAACGATGTCCTGACTGAAGAAAAAAGGAGCCGTTGTTGAACACGTGCACACACTCGCACGCAGCACAGATTGTATTGGGGGGGGGATGGGGGGGATGGGGGGGGGGATAGGGGGGCTCGGACTCTACTTCGTTTTATGGTATAAAAGAGGACTCGACCGAGAGAGGAGAAGAGCGAAAGAGAGAGTGAGAAAGAGAAATATGGAAAACTGCTGCGAACGCGTGCTCAAGAGAATCAGGCCTACTCGGCTCGTGTTGAGGGGATTAGAAGAATAGAAGAAGAAGATGGTATGTCCGACCATCCTTCATCTTCGGAGGAGAGTTATGCCGTTCCTTTGCCGCCGACCCCACCCCCGAGCCCTGAGTTCTCGCAACAGCTTTCACCCCCTCGCTCCGAGGAACCTGTCGTCGTGGGGCACGAGGAGATTGTCTCGGGGGACGCTGGCGAGGATCCTGCAGAGATGGACGTTCAGGACACTCCTTCGAACGAGAACTCACCCTGCGGATCGGATGACTCGCCGTGGGCATTCAACGACGACCCTGACGCGCCGCTCTCAGCCTGGATGTGTAGGATCGAGTTTTTCAAATGTCTGGAATCAGCGGTGCTTCATTTACTCAACAAGGCTCTGACATTGTATTTCCCGAATCCAAATGCAATGGCTGTCAGATCAGTCATCCTAGCCAGAGACAACACACGTGCTTGCTCGAACCGGCCGACAACGTTTATCAGACTGGTTTTCAGGGAGTGGTGCGGAAGCTGTGGAATCTGCTGTTCATCGGAGCCGTTGAGAAATATATGGACAGCTACGGATTTTATGAGAAGCACGAGAGCGACGAAATTAGGATGGCAACAGAGATTCTTTTGCTGGGGTATAGATCAAGAGGATCGATCTACGAGCACATCTACCGAATGTACGATGATATCAAACGAGGAGAGAATAGAGCATTTACAAAAGCTAGTCGCCGAGTGCCGATATTCCTGTTTAACTTGATTTTATTCCATGCCATCATATATGCATTTATTCAGTGTGTTTTTTTTACCGCTACCTCTTATATTCAATTATTCAGTGTGTTTTTGCTGTGCCGCTACCTCTTATATACGCTTGTAGTTTGATTTTATCGCCGACACGTATATGTATATAGTTTTTTTACGCGTGTGATTTTATTCTATACTACTATATATTCAATTATTCAGTGTGTTTTTGCTGCCAACTCTTATATATGCTTTTTGTTGAGTGTGTTTTTTGAAAACGGGACAATACTGGAAAAAGTCTGAATAAAGAATCATGCCTTTCTCTGTGTGTATAAAAAAAAAATTGCATAAAAAGTCTGAATAAAGAATCACACCTTTCTCTGTGTGTATAAAAAAAGTTGAATAAAAAGTTGTAGTAAGGCAGAGCCAACAGTTCTGTATCTTATGTCTTTATTAACAATACCTGAAGACATGAAAATAAGTTGCCCCGGCTAACAACAACATTGCTTTTTTTTCTGTCGCATGCGCCTGCTCGCTCCTCACTCCGTGCGAACATGAAAATCCCCTTACAACTACCTACTGCCATCTAGCAGGTAGGTGAACCATAAACTGCACCAAGTCCCCCCTCCCAGCTACGACTCTCGCGTCATCGATCAATTCCCGAATGAGACCGATCACGTTTTGATAAAACGTAGCAATATCAGGCTCGTAGCAATATCAGAGGGATTGTTAACACGCGTCTCATTTTTACGGTATTAAAATTCTCGTGCGTCGTGACATCGATTTCTCTTTCATCAGCACCACCTTCCTCCTCTTCGCCCATCACGCTGCCCATCGCCCCTCCTCCTCCTCCTCCTTCCTCCCACCTGCCTCTCTTCTCTATCAGCTCGGCTCCCAACCCCTCCACTCCCTCCTTCCCCCAATTCTACCCCTTCGCCCCCGACCCCTCCTTCTGGTACTTCTTCCCCTATTCCCTCCCCCTCATCCGCCGCACCTCCTTCTACCCCCTCCTCGCCGTACAACCCTCTTTCTCCCTCTTCAGTGTTTATAGAACGAGTAGCGGCCTCGATTTCCAGAAATGGATCATCGGACCTATTTAGACTGAGGATTGCATTTTCTATCGCCTGTAGAGGATCTTGCTGAAGCACTGAGGCGTTATCGTATATGTCCTGCCGTATGTCTATGCGAAAGGAAGGGCGGATAAGCCGTAGCCCTTCTACGCTTAACTTTAATTCAGCAAGGACCCGCTCTAAAGTCTCATCCGTTTTTTTTATAAAAAATAATTTTTGTATTTTATATATATTTTTTAAATGATATGTATTTATTTTATATGTTTTATAATGTTTATAGTGTTTATATATTTATAGTGTTTTATAGTGTTATGTTTTTTGCTTATTTTGTTTGCTTTTACTTTTGACGAGGGGTCTAAATAAAACGTCACAACTCAGGGTTAAATGATTTTTTATTTTTCTTGCACACTTTTATTATATAAT
>CM074980.1:10463232-10486135 GCA_037576825.1 Pangasius krempfi | reverse complement strand
TGGCTAATGTCATTCAAAGAGCCGGAGGGCCAGTTGGCACGCTGGATTGAGGAACTTCAGGCTTACAACATGAAGGTAGTACACCGTGCAGGGTCAGGGCACGCAAATGCAGACGCTCTTTCTCGTCAGCCTTGCTCAGCCGACGGGTGTCGGTACTGCGACAAGAGGGAGGCCAGGGACAGGGAGCCGGGAAACCCGGATGCCAGTGGTGCTTCCTTGGGTTGTAAGCATGGCGATACACCAGTGTGTTTGGCGGTTGAGACAGTGGGTATAGAGGACTGGAGGCGGCTGCAAGAGGAAGATGCCGACCTGCAGCCAGTAATCCAAGCTCAGCAGCGACCTCAGTGGGAGGAAGTGGCCATTGCCTCTCTGTCCATAAAAAACTTATTTAAATTTAAGGACCTGCGTTTGCGAGACGGGGTGTTGCAGAGGGAGTGGAAGGGGAGGGGAGGTGGCAGGTGGTGGTGCCCAGGTCACTGCGTGAGGGGGTTATCAGGGCTGCCCATGGGACAGTGGGTTCTGGACACTTTGGGGTTTCGAAAACACTCAAACGTGTTAGACAGAGTTTTTATTGGGGGCTCGTGAGAAGAGATGTGGAGGATTTTTGTCGGCTGTGTGATGATTGCACTGCTCGCAAGGGGCCACTTGGCCAGTCCCTCCCTCCCCTTCAACAGTTCCCCGTAGGGGGCCCAATGGAGAGGGTGGGGGGTGGACATATTAGGTCCTTTTCCACGTTCAGAGCGGGGTAACAGGTTTGTGCTGACAGCTATGGATTACATTTACATTTATAGCATTTGGCAGACGCCCTTATCCAGAGCGACTTACATTTATCTTATGTATACAACTGAGCACTTGAGGGTTAAGGGCCTTGCTCAAGCTTGGCGGTACTGGGGATCGAACTCATGACCTTCCGATCAGAAGCCCAACGTGCTAACCACTGAGCTACCACTGCCCGGACCAAGAAGCCGAGACAGTGGTAGATGCATTGGTAGATGGCATGTTCTGCAGGTTTGGGGTTGCAGAATTCATACACAGTGACCAAGGTCGGAACTTCGAGTCACGTGTCTTCTCAGTGATGTGCGACAAATTGGGGATCCACAAAACGAGAACCACCCCTTTGCACCCCCAAAGCGATGGCCTCGTAGAGAGGTTTAATAGGACCCTCGCAGAAAAGCTGGCCATTGTGACTGCTAAGCATCAGCGAGATTGGGACAGGCACTTGCCATTTATTCTAATGGCATGCCGATCTGCTGTGCAAGACTCAACCTCTTGTACCCCCGCCCTTTTGATGTTGGGGCGAGAGATCAGAACACCAGGAGAAATGGCTTTTGGGAGGCCACCTGATGTACCTGCTGTGCCCCCGGACACTGAGTATGCTAGGAAGCTTCAAGACACATTAGAAGTTGCTCATAATTTTGCAAGGAAGAAGTTGTTGAAAGCGGGGGCCCGGCAGAAGCGAAATTATGGCCTGAAAGCAAAAGGGCGTCATTTCACAGCGGGAGAGATGGTGTGGGTGTACAGCCCTCAGAGGAAGAAGGGCAGGTGTCCTAAGCTCGACTCCCAGTGGATCGGGCCATGCATTGTACTAGAAAGAATGGGGGAAGTTGTTTACCGGGTTCAGTTGCCTCCAAGGGGTAGGAGGGTGGCCATGCACCGGGATCGATTGGCACCTTACAGAGGAGGTGCTGCTGTGGCCGTGGCACCGGCCTCCTCTACATTTATACCTGCCCCAGAGGGCAAGGCAGGATTCCAGCCGAGCACCGCCAGTCCTCTGGAGGTATCCCATGCAGCCACACCAGTTCTTGAGCTGCAGCCTTTGCATTCGGATAGCCCTGTTACAGTAACACAGGAGGGGCGGCCTCAGAGAGTTAGGAGGCTGCCGGGTCGGTTCCGGGACTTTGTTCGTTCCCTCGAGGTCGAGGAACTTTGTGAAGGGGGGGCAGTGTAGCAAGTCTGAGAAGTGTGTTATGTTCTGTCAGGTGTGAGTTAAGCCATGTATGTTCTGTTCTGGTGGTATGTGTTCTTCTGAAGAACGAGTCTGCGCACGCGTGCGTGGGTGGGGTTTCTGGGAAAAAAAGGGGAGAAGTGTTTTTTTCTTTTCAGTCTGTTTTTGGTTGTTTTGGAAGCGGAGCCCAAGTTGGGTTTTCACGAGCGATTACGTGAATAAAAAGAAACGGCAAAACCGGCAAGTGTGTCGTTCACTTATCTGGATCGCTACAATAGTCATTGAAAAACACACAGCATTAAGAATGAAGCATATGTAAACTTTTGAACTGGTTCATTTGTGCAAATTCAGCTATTATTGTGTCTTGTGTACTATACATAAACATCTGTTATGTAAAACAGCTTATTCAGGGCAGTACTTAATTTTTTTTTTTTTTTAAATGCAATCTTTATGATCCCTTTTTTTTTTTTTTTAATTATTAACATTTTTAAGATTCTGAAAGGCATATGTAAACTTATGACCTCAACTCTATGTACCAGGTAGGGACAAAATGCCAAAATAGCACAATCAGTGTCAAAAGAAGGATAAGGCAAAGTCAAACACAATGAATCTTTCCACAAAAACATGTCTCAGAGCTCACAAGATTGGCAAGTAAACTGTAAGGCTTCACACAGACCTTCAAGTTCATATGGTTTTTATAGCAGTTCAACAAGAAATAGGAAACACCACTAAAGAAGGGGGGGTTAATATTTGGGGGAGCGCACCCTCTGGTGGTCTGGAGTGGAAAAGTCCGGCCTAGTCACACGGTACATACACTCATTAACCTCGTTAATAGGAACACCTATACACCTGTTCATTTATGCAGTCATCCAATCAGCCAATCATGTGACATCAGCACAATGCATAAAGTCATGTAGCTACAGGTCACATTTTTGTTTTTTGTTCCATTCCGTGTAAACTCTAAACTGTTGTGTGTGAAATTCCCAGGAGATTTTTGAAATACTCAAACCAGCCCATCTGGTACAACCACAATGCCATGATCCAAGTCACAGAGCTGACACTTTTTCCACACATTTTCTTCATTCTGATGTTTGATGTAAAGCTGAACTGAAGCTCTTGATCTGTATCTGCATGATAATAAATTTGGGATAAATTCACATATTTACAATATATTTTTTGTGAATCTATTTATTTCTGTAAAGCTGCTTTGTGACAATGTCCATTGTTAAAAGAGCTATACAAATAAAATTGAATTGAATTAAATTAAATGATTTTTTGTATTGTGCTGCTGCCACATGATTTGCTGATTAGTGTACGGGTGTTCCTACTACAGTGGGCATTGAGTGTATATATTTTCCAGTTTTCTTAGTTCTTTGCTTAGTTTTTGCCACACTTGCTTTGCATTACTAAGCCTTTTTTCCATGTTTGTTTACTTGTGTTTGACTATTGTCTCTTGGTTTTTGCTCTCTGATTTGCCCATTTTTGCATTATTCTTTTGGCTCTGCCTGTTTTTTTGTTTTCAGTGATCAGGACCAACAAATGAACTGCTTATGTTTTCTGGCTGTTAGAGAAAAAATATCTGTCATATTTTCACTTATCTAAAAACCATGCTGCTTTCAGTTCTTTCCACAAAACCATCCTCTGTTGTAATGACGATGCCTGGAGCTGGCTTGCCTGCTAGGTTAACATTGGCCACCAGAGGGAGACATGAGCAGTCTGCCACCTAATTGCGCTCAGCCGGTTCCAGAACCGAGTTCTTTATCCACTGTGCTACCTGTGCTTTGGCAGACCATTAGGTAGCCTGTTAGTTTCTGAGTGCTAAGGTCCTGGGTTCCATTCCTGCTTTAGGCAGGTGGAAACATTAAAATGTAACCAACTGAGTTTGCGATTTTAAATGTTTCCACTTGCATTCTAATCCCTTAAGCCAACTCTGCATTTGGGCCCATTCTCCCGTCTTTCTTGCCTCCCCTGTTACCAAATTACTATGTGTAATTAGACTTCCAAGCATGTCATACTGGAACATTGTTGTTTTCATCCCAATTTCTGTCTATAATTTGTATTTGTGTGATTAATCTATGTGACACTCTGGTAAGTATGGCAAGGAATGGAGGCAGGGGTCACGTTTTTGCAGAGTGTTCAATGATCAGACATCTGAACATAAAATGAGGAACTGTACAGGTCTCACTCAAGAAAATAATTGCGTTCACAGCAGGCCATACAAACTTTGTAACTTCCTTTCTGCTAATGAGTTTAAGGGATGTCCTGGCACATTTTAATAGCATGGTTAAATAATAGTGAAAATAGTGCAGGGGAATTCTTATAATGGGCTGATTAATCAGAATCCTCCCTGCTGGCAGAACAGAAACATAGGCCTTGGATGGGAAGTGAGCTGTTTTATACTGAGTTGCACTTTATTCATCCCAACTCACTTTTTTTCCAGGGTCACAGAAACCCCAGAGGCGTTGCCTAGTTGACCCCCATTTTACTTTTCTTGGCCTCCAGCATCCATCTGGCAAGACCCAACATGGCTGAAGTGCTCAGAATCAGTGTTGAAATGCAGAGTACATGTGGCATTTGTTTCTTGGTTTACTACCAAAGGAGGGAAGTTGATGTATAACATCAACAAACATTATAGCTGCTTGTTATTCTTAAACCTTTTATTTTTATTCAAAGAACATTACATGTGTTCAGGATGTGTACAAATGTAGATGCTAAAGAATGTTGACAGTGTTCATCCTGCAAGGCAAGAAAAAAAGATCTTAGCAAGACTGACACTGTAGAGGTGGTAAGAACAAAGCAACAAAAAAATGATGTGAATATTGATATACAGCATATATGAAAAGAAATAAATACACTTAAGAGTCAGACTTATCTTTGCAGATTGCTGGTAGGTTGGATGTAAAATATAATAACATTAATAATAGCACAGGAATATAATGCATTACATTGATGTTGACCTCCACATGTCTACCGATATCATTCCCCTTAGTGCTGCTTAAAGACAAATATCGACCACCATTAACAAAAAAATTCCAGAAAAAAGGTATCTGTATATTCACAAAAAAAAAAGCCACAAATAATATATTCTTTGTGGTTTACATAAATGGATTACATACTTTTGGCACAAAATTAGTTCAATGATGACCTCTGCAAGCTGTCATGTTTGACAGGACTTGTTTTTGGGGGTTACTGGGTGGGAGAAACCTGAGGTCTTTGGGAAGAAAGGGAGGGAGGTAGAGCGGTAAAGAGCAGCTTAGTGAAAGAATCACTGAGCTTCAGGATCAGTGCTTATTCAGCAGCAGATTTTTTTGTTACATATTCATTTTAGGAGCATGTGCGTGTGTAGCAGGGGTATGTTGTTACACTAGATTACTGAGTTTATTATTGATTAATGGTACCAGTTTTGGGGTATTTTATTTTGAAAGAATTCATACTGAGTAACGTTACGCTGTGGAGTAAGCCATGGTCATGCGATCACAATCGTAACAAAATAACAAGTGTTATTTTCATGTTTTTAATGTATATACACTATGTTTATATTTCCATGCTAGTTTAGTTTTCTTATAAATTCTTTAATATGTATAAAATGTCAAGGACCATATTGAGTCACGTTATGTGTGAGCGTAAGAGTAAAGTCGATGACATTTCAGGGTTTGCTCTCTTTCACTGGATTCCATGGCAATGAGAGGTATGTGTTCATCAGCTCCACAGAATTGTTTAAAAAGACAGTTACTTACTTATTATTTGTAGATCTTCAGTGTTAAACATGATTACTTGTTAAGTTTTCTTTAATATGGGATTAGTAATCCATGTTGGTAACATTTTAAAGTATGTTTAATCGAAATTTGAGATTGGGTGATTACCGCTGCTACATGTGCAGTACATGTGTGCTCTTTTATGGAGAAAACTTATTTTTCTTCATCAAAAAGAGTTGTAGTTCCACTTGAAACTGTTTTGTGAGAAGTATACACTTACAATAGTGCAAAGTTTCATTCATCCATGTGATGCTTAAAGGTATTTTTACTATATCAAAGTGTATTGAGACATTATTTGATGATTAACAGGCACTGCCAGGCAAGAGGTTTTCAGTGTGAGAGGTGTATGATGTGGTCTGTTATGTTTCAATACAAATATGTAAATGGATCATGTTCTAATAATATTGTTAATTTGTTATTATTATTACCATTATTGTTAGTAATATTATATCTGTTGCTATAATTGTTATGTTATAATTATGCCGGCTCTCTTTCACTGGATTTCATGGCGATGAGAGGGACGGCCAGACGAGAGGTTTCCACTGTGAGAGGTGTCTGATGTTTTCTGTTATGTTTCAATGCAGACCCAGCAGCAAGAAATAAATCACATATTGCAGCCTCATCATTGTGTGGGAGACCTTTATTTTTGACACAACACAATGCAGAAGTAAACCCTTTACATGTTTACTATATGACATTAAGCATTTTGACATGGTTCTAGGGACTTTCTGGGGTCTGCATTCACAGCTAGAAATATTGCTAGTGCACCTCTGATAGGCCTGAGGGCACTGTTATCCCTGGCTTATACTCAGCTGGACTATGACCTGATGCAGCCCATACCTTTTCCATACTCCAGGCCTTATATCTGCCCTACACAAGGCTTTGTTCTCCTTTTATTTGCTCCAGCACAAGATAAAGAAGATGTTTTGAAAATTCTGCATTTTGAGGGGTGAGATAAAGGAAGATTCATGTGTGTATAGGATGTGGGAGTAAGTCTCAAATCCACTGGGACACCAAGCTGTTGACTCTGGTCTTGTATCCTCTCCAGGCCTGTTTTGTGTGTGGGGAGCAAAATATTAACAATTTTCTAAATCTGAATTGTCAAATTATCATTTGCCCTGAGGGAAATGAGCTGGCATCAGGAACAGGCTGAGGGCTCAAGCACACCCTGCTCCCCTGCCTAGCATCCTGCATTTGGGACTGCAACCTCCTCTGCTTCACTGAGACATGGCTGAACCCATCAGTACCAGACCAGCCAGCTAAGTTCTTCTTGGTTTATCACATGGACAGGGCAATGGATTCAGGGAAATCAAGGGGAAATGGAGTGTGTCTGATAGTGAACAGCAGCTGTTGTGACAGCGTGAGCAAAGTTCCTCTCATATGTTCCTGCACACCCAACCTGGAGCTCCTGACCATCAAATGTCACCTACCTATCTACCTTCCTCAGTCATAGTCAGTGCCATTATATTCCACCTCAGGTGGACAAGGACCCTGCATTATGTGAACTACATGGGGCTCACCACCGGTAACATGGACGAGAATAAGACTGTGTCCTATGACACGCACAGATCGGTGAAGGAGGAGAAGCGGCACTACGGGAAACTTTTGCCACAAGAACAACCTCCAGCTGAACATCAGCAAGACAAAGGAGTTGATAGTGGACTTCAGCACAACGCAGGAGAGGAGAGTCCATCCCCTTAGGATCAACAGTGCCCCAGTGGAGAGAGTGGACATTTTACAGTACCTTGGAGTTCACATCACGCAGGACCTGTCATGGTCCTGTTACATTAACAGAAGGCCCGTCAGCATCTTTACCTCCTTAGACACTTAAAAGACTATAAACTGACCTCTATGGTGCTAAGGAACTTTTATTCCTGCAACTTCGAGAGCATCCTGACGGAAAGCATCACAGCCTGGTTTGGGAACAGTACCAAGAAAAATAGACGGGCTCTCCACAGGGTGGTGCAATCAGCTGAGCATACTGTCTGAGCTCCCTGACCTGCAGTCTATCTACAGCAAGTGGTGCTGGACCAAGACCAGGATGATAATGAAGGACCTTAGCCATCCTAACAATGGACTTTTCTCTCTGTTGCAGTCAGGGAAGCACTTCCACTCCCTGAAGACCAACACAGAGAATGAAGAGGAGCTAAACCATGATACCACCTAAGATTATTTATACCTAGACATATAAATACATACCTTGGATTTCTTTGCACAGCACTCACACACCCAACATTCCTGTCAATACACGTCATATCCTATATTTATAAATATTTATTATATTGTTAGCTTTCTCACTTCAACTCCTCAGCTCGATGTTGCACAGCATTATATTGCACATACTGTACAACTGCACATACAGTGTATGCACTTTATATACCACATACAGTTCATACATTTTTTTGCCACCTATCTTTTATATCTTTTATGTTTATATATTTAGATTTTCCTTTTTCTACTTATATGGAAGTAAATTCTCTTTTGTCACCAGGCAGTCGTAAAAGGCATTTCACTGCACACAACTGTATGGTTGTGTGTGTGTGTATGTTAAGCTCTTGTTTATGCTTTTGGAAACATTCAAAAACTATGCAATGAAATTCAAGGCCAATATTACAGTGCATTCAGAAAGTATTCAGACTCCTTCTTCATACCTCATACCTCAATACCTAAAAATTACACTATTGATTAATTAATAGTATTGTCCCTATAAGGTCTATGGAAGGTGTGTTTGTTTTTTTGCACCAAGGACATTGGAAGAGACAGCTTCTTAAATTCTTAGAATACAATGCTTATGAGCTACACTTACTTAAAATGAGCTGATGAGTGTTTGTGTCTGACAGTTTAATGTAATCTCAGTAAATCATGTTGAAGTTTATGCTTTGGCCATTGTAAATATACTAAAATAATTATGAAATGACATTCAAGGCCAGTGTTAAATGCATAAAGAAAACTGGAGGACAGCTTAATCAAATACATGCTTATCTGCTTTTATGGATAAAATTATGAATTAACTTAATGTAACATAACAAAATCATTATTGCTCTTGTGGCAATGCTCAGCAGCAAGATTTACAATGCCCTTCATTTCTCTCACCACGTTCATCACAGCCACCTAAGGAGCGGGTCAACAACCAACTGCTTATGATGAGTCCTTATAGATATTTATCTCCTCAAGCATTTTCCATTCTCATTCAGATAAGGCACTCAGAAGGTCTCTCTACTTTTTCAGCACTGATCGACTCTGGTGCCGGCTGGTATCTAAATCAACAGAATGATCATCGAGAATCTCAACTACAATGTGCAACCTCTGCAGAACCTTCGTCACATCCAAGCCCTCGATCGAGGCCCCATGGGAAGAGGATCCATAGCCCATTGTACCATACTGCAAAAACAGACATCTTATTAAGTGAATCTATCTTGAATATAGCCAGATTTATCTAGTATTTCCTATTATAAGTTTACAATTAACCAAATATAAGATTAGTAAACATATTTCTAGACAAGCTTTACATTTTCTTGTTCTACTGGCAGGTAATTTTGCTTATTTCTAGAAATAAATTATTAAAAATTACCAAAATTATCTGCCAATAGTACAAGACTATTTCAAGCTTGAAATTAGTAAAAATGTCTAGAACTAGGGTTTAGTCAGTTTATATTTGGTTTGTTGTAATCTTGTAATAGGAAATACTAGATAAATTTGACTATTCAAGATAGTTTCACTTGCTAAGATGTCATTTTTTGCAGTGCAGATCCCACCAACCATGACACTATCTCATTCCGAGTGACCAAAACATCCAAGAACCCCATTGTCCTCAGCTTTCCTTGGATGCAGACACACAATCCCCATATCTCCTGGACCAAGAAAGAGATTATCAGATGATCATCAGATCATCGTCACCACAATTCCTAGATAAATTCCTCTACGTACCTACAGCTGTGACCACATCCACCTTGACTGAAAGTGGAAATCTCAGTGGAATATGAGGAATACATTGAAATGTTCAGCAAAGTCAAAACTAGTGGTCCACCCCCCCATTGCCCCCTCCCCCATTGTCCTGCCTGGAACTGTGCCTCCCAGAAACCACACCTACCTGCCATCAACCACAGGAAAACAAGCTATGAGGGAGTACATCGATGTAGCCCTCATGCAGGGTTACATCCAACCCTCCACTTCACCAACTGGATTCTTCTTTGTGGAAACAAAGGAGGAGGTCTCAGCCTCGGTATAAACTATCGAGGTTGGAACCAGATCACAATTAAGTATCGCTATCTACCGCTAGCCCTTCAGCCCTTGAAGAGCTCAGACAGGCCCAAATATTCACCAAGCTGGGGTTGCACAGTATTTATAACCTCAATCCACATCAAAGAAGTGGATAAATGGAAAACGGCATTTAGCACCACCTCTGGCCACTATGAGTATTGTGTCATGTCATATGGGCTTGCTTGTGCGCCCTCTGTCTTCCAATGTGTTATTAATGACATGGTCAGAGACATGTTGGGAAAAATCATAATTGCTTACATAGATGATCTACCCATCATCATTATAAACCAGTGTAAACCACGTTAAGCAAGTGTTATCACGTCTCCATAGAAATAATCTTTACATCAAAGAGAAATGTGAATTCCTAGTGTTGTTTTTTTGCTTACATCATCAGTGCAGAAGGGGCATTCATGGATCATAACAAGGTCACTGCTGTCAAAGAATGGGCAACTCCCACCACATTCAAAGAGCTACAAAGAATCCTAGGCATCACCCACTTCTATAGAAGATTCAGCAGAGGGTTCAGCTCCATCGCCAGCCCTCTATCCTCACTATTGAAAAAGGGTTCAAAGGAACTTAAGTGGGATCTGGCAGCTGACCAAGCCTTGTAACACCTTAAGGAAGCCTTCACCACTGTGTCCATCCTAAAACACCCTGACTCATTTAACCATTTCATCACAGAGATGGATGCCTCCAAAACAGAGGTGGGAGCCATTTTGTCTCAAACATTCAAAGAGAAATCCTAGTTGCAGCCAGTGGGCTTCTTCCCTAAAATGCTCTCACCCGCTGAAAGGAATTATGATATTAGAAAAATAGAACTGCTTTCAGTAAAACTGTCCCTGGAGGAATGGAGACACGGAAAGAGTGGCTAGAGGGCACTCTACACCCATTCATAGTCTTTATGGATCACAAGAACCCAAAGTATTTGAAAAGTATCAAGAATGTCCAAGAATGTCAAAGCAGGCTCACTCTCTTATCTACATCCAGCCCCTCCCAGAGAACAGTGTGAGGAATACATCCTCTCAGAGTCATGTTTTTGGGTGCTCTAACCTGGGACATCAACCAGAAGATTGCACATGCCCCTCACCACCAAACACCTGAAACCTGTCCAAATGGAAGAACATATGTGCCACCAGGACTAAGGGCTCATAACCTTGGCCCACACATCCCCAGCCACAGGTCATTCATTCATTCATTCATTCATTCATTCATTCATAAAACACACCAACTGCTCCACAACACTTACTGGTGACCAAACATGGTCACAGACATTCACATTATGTCCTCCTGTTCCAGGTGTGCCCAAGCCAAAGCCCCACAAACCTTGCCTGCTGGAAAACTGGGACCCCTGCCTACACCACAATGCCCCTGGTCACACCTAGCCCTAGACTTCATAGCTGATCTCCCATTATCCCAAAGAAACACCAGCATCATTGACATTGTTGACCAGTTATCCAAGTCACTCCACCTGATCCCACTACCCAATTAGCACCCCTAGAAATTGAAGGCCAACCCATCTACAGAGACAAAAAACCTTGGACTCTAGACAAAGAGAGGGCAGGCTCCAGTATCTCAATATGCAAGAGGGGTGATGGGGGGTTCTGTCATGTCAATCGCTGTCAGACTCCATTCCCCAGAACACATTGTGGCCTACAACACACAGCCACCTCACACATTGAAGTGTTCACATGTTCACATTGACATCATGTCTACTGATACAGGGCACCGGTATCGGTATCGGGATAGGGTTCAATCATCCACACACCCTATAAACAGACACTTTAAACATTCACTCATTGCAAAATATCCACTCAGCTCCCTTAACACAACTGACATAACAGGCCTTTATGCCATGTTCATGATTCTGGTATTTCATCTGGTTTGTTTCTCTGGTTTTTGTGACTCAGATTTTGTGCCTTAAACCTCCTGTTTGCCTGATCCTCTACCTGTTCTTGATCACATTTATGCTAGTGTTTTTTGGATCTGTTTGCTGACTGCCATCTTTAATAAAAGTATTACCCACAACTGCAGCCATTTCAGCCACCTGGCAAATGGACTTTAAATTAAAATACAGATTCTACTTTCTTACTTTCCAGACCTTTGAGGTGGTTTCTTTTCAGAACAAGTGACATTTTCCCATGATCTAGCCAGCTAACTGTGATAAGTGGTGAGTATATTTACCTGCTCAAAATAGTGAACTGGATAGTCAATGTTATAGATTTAACAAGTTAATATTAACAGTCTCAATCTAAAAAATGTCACAGAACAGTTTACAGAAATCTGGATATTGATTTGTGACTGTGCCTTGGCTCTCAAGCAATATGAAAAATGATCGTCAGCTGGCCAGCTCTGTGTACTTTGGGGAGCACCATAAAAGGGACTGAAGAGAATTTAGCACATTGATAATGTAAATGATTGTGCAGGCATTCTTGAAAGCAGACATAGAGCAGCTTTCTTTCATAATGCCATTTGACACACCATCTGTTCTGTGGAGAGAGTGACTCCCCCTGCTGTCAATCTTGTTCAATATCTAAGAGTATTTGTTATCCACACACACACACATTGTATATATATATATATATATATATATATATATATATATATATATATATATATATACACTCAGGTCTGGAAGTATTTGGACAATGACGGAATGTTTTGTGATTTTGAATTTATACACCACCACAATGGATTTAAAATGAAACACTGAAGATGTGATCGAAGTGTAGACTTTCAGCTTTATTTTAAGAGGTCCCACAAAAATATGGCATTTACCATTTAGGAATTACAGCCATTTTAAGCAAAGTACTTCCATTTTCAGGGGCTTCCATTCTCAATAAAGTACAACATTAATAGATTGAGTGCTTCAACACAGAAAAATGTAATGTTGGGAACAAAATAGAGCTGATAAAATAAAATAAAATGAAATAATATCAGACAAAGTAACACAGAGACAGGCAGTTAATAAATACAATAAATACAAACAAGTTAATAAATACAATAAAACAATACATTAAAACAAGTTAATAAATTATAACCTATACAATAAACAATACCATAACAAACTATAGAGTAAACCCTATAACACTATAGAAACCAAAAACTTTATCATTTAAATTCTGTTGATATTCCTGAGCAGCAAAGTGACATGTGAATAGGATTGTAAAATATTTGGTGTCTTTTTTGGTCTCTAAAAAGTGGATGAGTATAGTGAGTAGTTCAGCAGAGTGATGTGATAAGAATGAAATGAGGCGTGGTGGGAGAGTTGGCCTGGATCCTCCATAGCCGTAGCCTTCTTCCAAATAGGATGGGTGAGAGGGATCCTTCCTGATGGATCTCAGGTTCAGTAAGGATCAGCATCATACTTAAGTGAATATCATCCTTGAAGGGGCAATATCAAAGTTTGAATGGTCATCATTACCCATTTAAAAATTTCTCAGCACTTTTAAGCACTGTCCAGGGAATGCTAGAAGGAAAACATTCTGGCTGTCTGGAACATTAGGAATGGTGGCGTATCTTTGTACCTTGTGTAATACATGGAGGGCTGCTAGGCCATCTGGGCTACTTGGTTTAATGGGAACATCGAGAAGACCAGTGTGATGAAGCTGGAGCCTATTAGAGGCTACACACTTGAGGTTAATGGTCACAAGGTGATGAATTTGCTAAGTATTCAGCAAGGAAACTTCACTAGAAAGCTCACCTTGTTCATAAAGGAAACCACCTTAGCAGACATATGCCACATATGCCATGTGTCTTTGCCATGTGTCACATATGTCTTCCATGGATGTAACTGTGCTCATGGAACCACAGTTACAGTGGATATTAAAATGTCCATGACTCCCTGTTAAAAGTTCAGATTTTGTGATTGTGATGTACCACTCCTGTTTCAACTCAAAGAACCCTACCAAACAGTTTTGTAAGATCTTTATTTTGTGTTAGTTTTACTCCAGTGGCAGTCACATGAAAGGTGCACATTCCATGGTGACTGTTATCAGAGTGAAGCATTAAGGGTGAAGTTGGACAAACAATGTTTGTATATTAATGTTCATGTCTCTTTGTCTTACCGGTTCCTGGAACTGCCTAGTAGGAGGGGCCTGCGAACAGGAAACCAATTATATGTTCTAAGGGGAGGAGTTGGTCCATTAAGGATGTTTAGGCCTAAATCTCATGAATATTTATGTTTGATGGTTTTCTAGGCAATAATACAACTTATTAAAGATGATGATTATCAAGGTATTGTCTGTAAGGTTATAAATCCTCTGTGAAATGTAAAATGTACAGTTAGTAACTGATGAGGGGTTACGATTGGTCAGTTTGAAAATGAAGGAGGAGAGTAAACTATAAAAGAACAGACAAAAAAGGGGGAAAAGGGTGAAAAGGGTGAGAAGGGGGAAAAGGGTGTTTGTTGGACCAGTAGCCAACCGTGTACCGCGTTTTTGTTATGTATTGACTTGTATTTTGAACAGTTTCTTTTGTTAGTTTTTTTCCCTTTTTACTTTCGTGTTTGGGATTTTTTTTCTAGTGAAATTTTGATTTAAAATGGACATTTTTTTATGGTCCTTGCTGCACCTTTTTGGAATTTGTGGCATGTAGAATTAAAAACATTTTTGCTGCTTGTTTAGCCACTGTACCGACCATCCTACAACAGTGATATAAAAAATGAAACCAAGGTAAATCATGTCAGAACTTTTTCCATCTTTAATGTGATATAGCAAGCAACAAAGGTCAAGTGAAAAACAAATAGAAAGAAGGAACCAATCACATTCAAACTCATTTCATCATATACTTGTCATCAATGAAGTGATTAACTCCAGCTGTTTCCACGTTTTTTTTGTTTGTTTGGGGGCTATGGGGAAGGGTGGCTAGATGGAAACCCTTTCTCAAAAAAAAAACAAAAAAAACACCTAAGCTTACCTACATTTTGCCAAAATCATGTGAAAAAAATGCATTATAGATGAGACCAAGGTAGAACCTTTGGGCATAATTTCAAAAGATATGTTTGGTGCAAAACCAAGTAATCTTATCACCTAAAGAACACCATATCCATGGTGAAGCATGGTGGCCGCAACATCATACCATGGGGCTTCTTCTCTACAGCTGTAGAGATCAATGTTTTAGAATGGATTCAGATCTAATCCTATCAAAATCTATGGAAACCGCAGATCTGGAGCATTCTTGTGAGGAAGAATGGAATAAAATTGCCAACTCAAGATGTTCTAAATTGATAGACTCCTTACCCACAAAGACAGAGTACTGTATTACAAGCAAAGTGATGCAAAAAAGTAGTATTTAAGGGATGTGCACACTTCTGCAACCAGGTTATTGTAATTTTTTCTTTTTCATTTTTTTCCTAATATGTGTTAATTTGTTTTTCATTTGAATTTTGTTGGTTGCTATATCACATTAAAGGTGGAAAATAATTTGACATGATTTTTCTTGGTTCAGATTTTTGACATCACAAAATCAGCAATTTTAACAGGGGTGTGTAGACATTATCATATCCATATTACTTTAACACTTCTAATTAAGTTAGTGAAGCCTTCAGGGTCATCCAAGTGTGAGAATCATGTGTATATGATTAGTGTTTCAACAAAAATTTACAAAATACAAAAACTAATTATCAATCTGCGGGGTCCAAGCACTCGTTGCAAACCGTGGCCATAGTTGCCAGTTGCTACAGATGCCAGTTTTATGATGATAGCTCACTGATAGTTGTGTGAATTGCCTGTTGAAAACTGATTACCTGAAGGTGGGCATTTATAAAGTAATTCTGTGATGATTAACAATCCGGTTACAGATTAGCAGAATGATGCAGCACACCAAAGTTTAGCTCACTTGGACTTTTGGTTCCTGAAAAACAGCTATTTAGACTTAACCCCTCCCCCTATCAATGACCAAGCCCCAACCTTTGCAGACCTCCTCAGAACCTTGTACTGAACATTTATTTCAAGTTTGATTCAAAATCATATGACCAGTGATGAGTTGCAGATATTTGAGTAAACCAGCTCTGCCTCCTTATCATTCAGTGATGTATGGCAGCTATATTGTTTAAAAATGTCAACAGTTTTTGATAATTATTGAAGTTCACACTCTCCCATCAATATTGTGAAGATTGGAAAAAAAAACAAAAAACCTAGGACTAGTTTGCAAAATTGTGTTCACTTTTTATGCAAATTCAAAAGTCCAAAAGGCAATTTTATATGAACTGAGCAAATGAATCAAGCTAAAAAAGAAATTTCACTGTACACCTTACATTCCAAGAGATATGTTTGGTTTTGAGATGCAGTATTCCAAATTTGAGCTTGACTTTTGGCTCTGAGAAAGAGTTATCTGACCTTAGATCTGCCCCCTGTGTATCACCATGCCCATGTATCTGATCTCAGAATCTTGTCCTGTATACGTCTTTTAAAGATTCAAGCAAATCTCTGCAAATAGATGGTGAGTGGTTCGACAGAAGAGATATCCTAGGAAAAATCCTAGGAATCCTAGGAATAGACTGCAAAAGCTGATTTTGCATATTATGCAAATTAGCAATACTCCATTATGGCAGAAACTAGTGGGTCTCAGAATTAGGGTTTTCATGGTATGGGTCAAAAAGTAAATGCTGTGCTATAGCACCAGCAGGCAAATGCTTGCCTGGGTTCTACCCTGCAGTACTGCTTGTTGACCAAGTTTCACGTCCCTCCAACTTACAGTTGGGTCTGCATGGATCATGCAGACCCAACTGTAAGTTGGAGGGACGTGAAACTTAGCAATACTAAGTTTAAGAAGAAGAAGAAGAAGAAGAAGAAAGGGAAAATCCTAACAAAAACAAAGCACTATGTGCTTGGACCCCTAAATATAGTCCCAAATGATCCAAACACTCATCACAAATCAACCCCACAGTAGCCAGTTCTTGTCAAGTTACATATAACAGTAAAGAAATCACAGATGAACATACTTATCAAGTTTTGTGACAATAGTTTAATGCTATCTGGCAGAGGAGGAGATGTTGCAGTTATTTGTAATGATATTCTAGGCATCACACAAAAAGCATGAATTTGATGCATTTGAAATCCTTTGCAGATTTCATCTCAAACCTGGTTGTTTCTGTAGACAAAGCAGTAATGGGACATTTGGCGAGATATAATGGATATTACACAAAAAACAGAAGAACCCAATTCCTCAAGTTAGGATGAAGAGGATGAATGATGAGCCATGCCTTGGGTGTAAGTGCTAGCCTAACCTCTCCACAACACGTAAAGTGTTTGAGATGAAGACCTCTCGGCACACCAGGATATGGCTACTGCATATAGAGAGACTGTATGTACGTGTGTGTTTGTTATAGTGTAAGGATAATTGATTGGTGTATAATCTACATAACCGTGATACCCACGGGCAAGCGCAGAACCTATTGCTCGCTCATGCTTCTAAAACACTGGTTTATGTTTAGGGAAATGAGATCTTTTACGCTTTCCTAGTCAAGTTATCATTCTCCAAAAGAGAGCAATCCCAGAATTTAGTCATTGATAGAAAGGTTGGTTGATCTACTTAGGTCACTGGAGAAAGGAAATTGAAAGTACTGGATTGTGGGATTGCAAATTGGGTCCCTTATAGGGCCCTCTCCATCCTGGCACAGGCATGGGTCGACCCATAAGATTTTCATGCGGTGTTAGATGCGTCATTCTGTTAGTTTTCATGCGTTAGCTCATGAGTGCAAGGGGTAATACATCAACCAAATTAAGCTTAGTACTTACACAAATCTTATTGAGTTTGGATTTGAGAGTACCATTAACTCTCTCCACCATTCCCTGTGATTGAGGATGATAAACACATCCCAGCCTTTGTTTTACCCTTACTTGTTGCAACACTTTCTTCACTGTGATCTGAACAAATGCTGAGCCATTGTTAGAGCTGATTTCTGACGGTATACCAAACCTTGGAATTACTTCTCTTGTCAAGAATTTAATTACTGTGCCTGCAGCTTTCTCTACTGAACACCATATCTGAAGTCTCAATTTACATCATGCATCTCTCCCTAACAAATTACTAGGAGTTTGTTCAGACACCAAAATGAGCACTGTTACACTTTTGTTTGGGGTTTGTAAACATACTGTAGCCATCATAGGAATTAGCTGCATCTGTCCTGAAAATCCTACTGTCTTTGCAAATGTACCAGACAAGGGGAGGTGAGAGGCATAATTTGGATTTACACATGTGTAAGTGGCTCCAGTGTCTACCATCATAGGAGTATGTTTTCCTTCTATATTAACCTGCAGCATAGGTTCTTGATCAGCACCAGTTGTTAAAATTGGATGGTGACCCTCCCCTGTAGGATTCTCTGGGCATCCCTAGTACCCCTGGTTTGGCTCACCCCATGGGTTTACTGGGCCTTGTGGAGGCTCTCGATAGGGCTGGGCCCAGTTCTCCTCTCTTCTACCCCCGGGAGGCCATTGCCATGGATTGATAGAGCAATCTTTTTGTATATGTTCAGTTTGCTCACAACCCTAAACACACCTCTCTGTCCCCTTTGTCTGTTCCAGTCCTGAGGGTTTAGTCTGTGTGTATACCCACTGATGACTGGCATTGGGGTTTGCTGGGGGTTTGGCATAGCAGCTGGTGGAGCTGATTGGGCACCAGGAATGGGACACACATTCAATGGAGCCACTGAATTTTCTGCTTCCTTGCTTTACTGCTATCTATCAAAGCCCACTTAACAGTAAAGACAATACTTATTTACATGATGTACTGCTATCTATCAAAGCCCACTTAACAGTAAAGCAATTCATCAAATGTGCATGACGTCGAAACCCCTCTCTCCATTATTTGTAGGTCATCTGGAGCAGCCTTTTACAAGTGCATAATCTGCCACGGGCAACCCACAAGCAAACCACTCAAAACCAATATTCTAATGGCAAAAAACTGCCTTACCTTTTTAATGGCGGCACCGGTTTGACTGGATCTCTCCCAGAAGCCCGCCACAGCTCAGCCCCCCTAACTCCTACCAGTCCCATCTGGGGTGTTGTAGCCAGTAATGAAGAACAAAGATCACTCCGGAGAGCAGAGGTTCGAGGCCACAGACTTTATTCTTTCAAAAAATAAAGCAGACCGGTTCTCTGCAGAGAAAGCTCCCCAACTCTTCAGAGAGCCATTCTTATATACATTTACATGAAAAAAAAACTTCCACATCCAGTTTTTCACAAGACCCAACATTCCCATATATGCTTATGTTAGTGTTTAAGACAGCCTTTCTCACTTAAATTTACAGCTTGTTCCTGCTCTCCCCACTTAGCAGGATACCAATGCCTATGTAAGGTCATATAGATCACGTTCAGGCCTAGGATACCGATGCCTATGTCAGGTCATAAATATCACTTTCAGGCCTCCATGTCACCTTGTGCACTATACTGGTTCCATACATCTATAACATTGAGGATTACACACATTCGTGGTTAACATTTTATGGTTACAATAGTTCTATAGTGTCTATTCTAGATTCAGTAGGGGTTAATCAGAATGTAATAGGACCTACTCATAAAGGTAGTCACACTCTTGATTTAAAACTAACATTCAGAATAAATATAAAATATATAGTCACACGTCCACAGTCTGAAGCTATCTCAGATCATTACTTCATCTCATTTAAAATATCTTTCATAATATATGTACTTTACTGTGCTACTATGTAAAATGTACATTCATGTAAGCTACTGCACATGAGGGTTTTATCAATAATCTTCCAGAGTTATCAACCTTGATTGGATCACCATCTGACCCCATGGAACTTCATCAGGTGACTGAATGTTTAGAGTCAGTGTTTTGCTACACTCTATATGATAGATCTCCACTTAAAAGAAAAATAAAAGAGAAAAAATAGCACCCTGGCATAAGAATCACACATGCACTTTAAAACAGACAACTCAAAAATTAGAATGTAAATGGCATCAAACTAAATTGGTAGTATTCCAAACGGCATAGAAGAAGAGCCTCCATGCTCTAGAAAAGCTCTTAGTTCTGCTACATCAACATATCTCTCCACCCTAACAGAAGATGACAAAGATTCTTCTAATTGTAGCAAAATTAACTAGGAACAAGACCATCACAGAAGCATGTACACTGTCAGCAACTACCGACCAGTATCACTTCTCTCTTTTCTTTCTAAAATCCTTGAATGCACCTTCTACAATCAATGGTTTCTCTATCTCTCACAGAGCAACCACCAAGATCCTAAATAGTCTGGCTTCAAAGTGGCACAATCCACAGAAACTGCCCTTGTGGCAGTCACTGAGAAGCTGCCACTAGATCAGCTAAACCATCATCATTCCTCTTCCTCCTCAGCCTTTCTGGAGCTTTCAACATGGTCACCCACTAGACTCTCTTGTCTGTCCTTATGAGTCTTGGAATTAGTTGCACAGCATGGGAATGGTTTGCTTCCTACCTGGAGGGGTGATCATATCAGATGACAAGGAGGGGATACACATCTGTTCCATGCAGAAATTACACTGGTGTACTACAAGGCTCAGTACATGGTCTCCTTCTGTTCTCCCTCTATTATCAATCTGTTGGTGAGGTCACATCCTCACATGGGTTTTTATAGCACTTCTATGCAAATGACACTAAACTTAACCACTCCTTTCTTCCCTCAGACATTCATATTTCTGCTCAGATCTCAGCATGTCTTGCAGACATCTCATCATGGATGGCAGCTCATCAGCTGAAACTTAATCCCAGCAAAACTGAAATGCTCTCCCCATGTCAGGATCTGTGAGTTCCCTGGAAAACTCTCAGATCTCACCTTCTGTTCCTGTACACGACCTTGGGGTAACTATGGACAATCAACAGTCCTTCTCCTCTCACACTGCTAATCTCACATGCTCAAGCCGATTTCTTCTTTACAACATCAGAAAGATTTGCTCATTTCTGTCCACACAAGCCACACAGTTGCTTGTTCAGTCTCTTGTCATTTCGCAACTGGACTACTGCAACTCAGTCCTGGCAGGTCTGTCTCTGTACACCATTCTACCTCTGCATCTGATCCAAAATGCAGCAGCACAACTTCTTTTCAACCTTCCTAAGTTCTCCTACACCACCCCATTGCTTTGATTTCAGTGATTTAAAACACTGATGCTTGCCTACCAAGCACCCACCTACCTTAAATCACTTATTACATGCTGCACTGTACCATGCTCCCTTTGATCCTCAAGTACTGCTCGACTGGTCCCACCGTCTCTCTGGGTACAAGGAAGGCATGTGTAACCCAGCTCACCCAGTGAGCCCAACCAAGCATACTTTCATGTTTAAATGAAGCCAGTAGTCAATATCAGTGTATAAACAGAGCTTTTACACAGCCATTTTATATAAAAAAAACTTCTAAATTCAGGTAATAATGGGTATATGGAAACAAAATAAAACACAAAAAACAAACCCAGGCAGTACACTGCTATACAGATGGAATGAGAAAAAAAATGATTCAAAGGAAGAAATCAGATCAACATACCCTCTATCTTTAACCTGTGAAACCCCACTACAAAACACTGCATCCAAAACATGGTCATGGTCATTTATTTATTGAGGGAAATGATCTAATATCACATATCTGTGAGTATTATGTAAGTATGTGAACCTTTGCTTTCAGTATCTGGTGTGACCCCTTGTGCAGCAATAATTGCAACTAAATGTTTCCAGTAACTGTTGATCAGTCCTGCGCATCAGCTTGGAGGAATTTTAGCCCATTCCTCAGTACAGAACAACTCTGGAATGTTGGTGGGTTCCCCACATGAACTGCTTGCTTCAGGTCCTTCCATAACATATCTACTGGACTAAGGTCAGGATTTGGTGTAGCATCTTGCAACTGCGGCAGCCAGAACACAGACACACAACAGGCAGAGTTAGTGCAAACGTGTGAGTGTATTGATTCAGTGGAGAAGTGAGGGGGAATGGTTGTGCTGGTGGAGGAAGAGTAAGGGTGGCTGGCTTTCTGGCTCATGGACTGCAATGAGGTATGTGGCTGGAGAGCCACTGTCATCATAGCGTGGCAGCATGCGTGTCAGGCAATGAGTGGCGGCAGCACAAAGTCAGGAGATGTCCCGGCGGTCATAAAGGGGAAGCGGTGTCTTCGGTGCTGTTATCCGTTTCTGTGAAAAATGAAAAGGGATTGAGATTTTCCATAGGAGTACAACAACCCACTCACCTCTCTCTGTCCACTGCGCCCTATTACAGCCTCTAGGCTTATGCATGATGGTGAGGAGCTATCACTGACTTTATTGTCTTTATGCTTTGTTTTGCCGCCCCACCTTATAGCAATGTGCTCTCGTGCTTTCCACAACATCAGTGCTGAAGTGGTGCTGTACCTTCAGCACCTGGGCAGCAGTTGCATGAGGATCGTGCAGTGCTCCATGTGCCAGGACTGGAGGCCCGCCGTCACACTTGGCCATTCCAAAACATTAATTTTATTCTACTTTAACCATTCTTTGATAGAACAACTTGTGTGCTTAGGGTCATGGTCTTGCTGGAATGCAGTGTTTTCCTTTCTCCAAACATAACGCTTCTCATTTAAACCAAAAAGTTTTATTTTGGTCTCATCCGTCCACAAAACATTTTTCCAAGAGCCTTCTGGCTTGTTCATGTGATCTTTAGTAAACTACTGATGGGCAGCAATGGTCTTTTTGGAGAGCAGTGGCTTTTTTGCAACCCTGCCATGTGCATCATTGTTGTTCATTGTTTTTCTGATGGTGGACTCATGAACATTAACATTAGCCAATTTGTGAGAGGCCTTTAGTTGCTTAGAAGTTACCCTGACTTACTTTGTGACCTCGCAGACTATTACCCTTCTTGGAGTGATCTTTGTTGGTCGACCACTCCTGGGGAGGGTAACAATGGTCTTGAATCACAGTTATATGTCTCAGCCAGGTCAGACGAGGTAAGTCAGTTAAAGAAAGTGGAGGCGTGTGCGACAGACATAAGA
>CM074980.1:10452648-10463132 GCA_037576825.1 Pangasius krempfi | reverse complement strand
CTCGGGCTTTTATGCTTCCGGGTCGCTACGTCACCCCGCCCGTGACGTCTTGCCCATCCATTGGACGGATTAGACACGTGATTCAGAGCGCGGTCACTCGGGGGCGTTCCCATAGCGTAGCGTTTCGTGACGCAGCGTCTCGTGACGCAGCGTCTCGTTCCCTCGGGGAACCAGGGTTACATACGTAACCTGGAGACGTTTGTCGCGGTTTGGAAAGAAAGGGAGAAAACAAGACAGAATAACACGGCGGATATCGCATTTTGCGTAAAATTAAAAATTAACTTTTCAATACTGACCAGATGCAATACTGATTTTGGCGGGAACTTAATTTTTTTTAAAGTGGCGTTTATCGCGTTTTGGAACAAAACTCTTCATATGTCCTCACAATAAAAAAAAAAGAGAGAGTAGTCGGTGACATGCATCTTCTACAAATAGTCGTTTACCTTGATGACATTGTTTTCAGCCAGACCCTAGAAGAGATGCCAGTTTGAGTGGACTGGGTGCTATTCTAAATCAGGAACATTCAGATCTAGCGAGATCTCGAGCAGACCGCTCATAACGGTTAACTGCTCTAATCACAACGGGACTGATGTACTTTATTTATTTTTTTATTGGCTCAGAAGAGGCCAGTTTTGTGTTTTATTGGGCCACAACGTACCCTAGCAACGTCTCAGGTCTGCTACGGTGGGGTTGGTGTAGGTGTGTGTATGCGTGTGTGTGTGTGTGGGCCCACAAGTCATTAGATTTAGTGTTGTTTGAAATCTAAATGCTTATGTAAGCCCTTGTATTTGTCTTATTTGCACTTTTAATTACCATTTTAATTAGTCTGTGATACACATTTCACTGGTCAAAGAGGGTATTGACCTTTTTATCAAATTTGGCCAGTAAAATAAGTACTGTTAACTCTTGACTTATGAGTCTATAAACCCCTAATAAACGCCAGGGTTCTCTGTCATTTGAAATCTTGGTGAAAATGTTCTGTGGAATGATTGCTATTTGATTGTGGCATTTATTGTAGTCTTAGCATGCATGTGCACAAAAACAAGGTGATATCCAGGTGTTTACATCATCTCTGGCAGTTATCTCGGGTTCATATAACCACAGTTACATATATTATATAACTACTATTTTCTATAAAAGAACAAACACAGATATTTAGGTTTATATATATTATATATATATATATTATTATATATTATTTAGATATTTAGGGGAGGGTTGTGTCAGGAAGGGCATCCAGTCAGGTCAGTCCACGCTTTCAGAGCGTAGAAATTTTTCTTTAATTTAGAAAAGAAAAATGGGCAAAGAATGTTTATTCATGCCTTATGCTCAGATACCGGAGTCTTGTTGTCAGACCCCTCTGACATTCGAAGAAGAGCAAAAAAAAAAAAGTTTTTATGAAAAACTGTACAAAAGTGAACTCACCCATGAACAAACTGCTGGTAATGTCTTTCTTGGGAATTTACCTGATTTATCCGAAGAAGCTAATGCTGAACTCCATAAAGCTTTAACTCTGGAGGAGTTGGAAAGAGCTGTCCAAAGTATGGAGTGTGGCAAAGAGGTGGGTCCAGATCTACTGGAGGTGCTTGGGGAAAGCCTAGCTAATGGACCGCTCTACAGCAACCTGTGGGTAGCCGTCCTCACCTTGCTGCCAAAAAAGGGAGACTTGAACGACATTAAAAACTGGAGACCGGTGAGTTTGCTGTGCAGTGATTATAAATTGCTCTCCAAGGCCCTGGCTTATAGATTGGGAGAAGTATTGAAACAAGTGATCCATCCTGACCAGACTTATTGTGTACCTGGTAGATGAATTTTTGATAACATATCTTTTATTAGGGATGTTTTGGATTTTGGTAAGAGTCTCAACTTAGATTTTGGTCTGGTGTCTTTGGCTTTAGTCCAAATTTCATTTCTATGATAAAGGTTCTGTACAGTGACGTTGAGAGCATATTGAAAGTTAATGGTGACTTATGTGCTCCTTTTAAAGTTTTAAGAGGTGTTAGACAAGGGTGCGCCCTGTCTGGTATGCTCTATGTGTTAGCAATAGAGCCTTTTTTAAATAAGTTAAGAACAGATTTGTATGGATTGTATATTCCCAATTGTTCAAATGTGTTTAAGTTATCAGCATATGCTGATGATGATGTAATTCTAATCAGTTGTCAGAGAGATGTGAATTTGTTGTCAAAATTATTAAAGTACTTTAAAGTGTTTTCTTCAACAAAAGTAAACTGGTCTAAAAGTATGGCCATACTGGTTGGAAAATGGTTATGTGGAGAACCAAACCTCCCAGTTGGTTTAACCTGGACTATGGAAGGTTTTAAATACCTTGGAGTGTTTTTAGGGAATGAAATGGTTGTACAAAAAACTTTGAAGGGGTTTTCAAAGTTTTCAAAGGGGTTTTGAAAAAAATAAAAGGTCGTCTTGACGGGTGGAATTTTTTGCTTCCAAAAATGTCATATAGGGGGCATGTAACTGATTATCAATAACATGGTAGTATCTTCTGTCTGGCATCGGCTTACTTGTGTTGATCCTCCACCAGATTTTTTGTTAAGAATTCAGTCAATTTTAATAGATTTTTTTTTGGGACAAGCTGCACTCCGAAAGCCGAAGAAGGAGGCCATGGATTCACACATTTACAGAGAAGAACAGCAGCTTTTCGGCTTCAATTTGCACAGAGACTTCTGACTGGTCAAGGAGATTCAAACTGTAAATCTATTGCTTTTGCTATCCTGCAGAATTTTGAAGGCTTAGGCCAGGACAAGCCTTTGTTCTGGTTGAATCCTAAAAAGAGGAACTTGTCCAAGTTGCCCATTTTTTATTGTCACCTTTTTAAAGTTTGGACTTTATTTATAGTGCAAAGACTCAGTAATACAAGTTCCTTGCATTGGGCGTTACAAGAACCTTTAATTTATGGTTCTCGCTTGGATATATCTTGTGAAGGCCCTCTCCCTGCTCTTGATGGAATTCTTCTCTCTTCTGGAGTGTTGACCCTTTGACATCTATTCTTGGCTAGCAGGAAAAGGCTTCAAGAATATTGACTCAGTGGCTGGACATTTGGGTATTCATTCAACACGCATAGTGGCTAAACTTCTTAAAAAGTGGAGGTCTGTTCTCACTGTGGAAGAATTCAAATTGCTGGAGGACTATGCCGAGGGATTCATTATTCCAAACTCCAGAGATGCCTTTCCTAATCTGTTCTTTTCACCTAATTTAGAAGAGTGTAAAGGTGTTTTTTTGTATTCTGAAAACTTGGCATTAATCGGTTCAGAGCTGGCTTCTAGAAAAGCATTGTATAAAGGTTGTGTGAAATCATTGAATAAGAGTGCTTTACATAATAGGGTGGATACTCCCTGGCTTACCGTACTCCAGATGAAGGAGGGCACAAAACCAGAATGGAGAGCTCTATATAAGTCACCATTAACCAAGAAAGTTGGGGATTTACAGTGGAGAATTTTACATGGTGCAGTTGCAGTCAATGCTTTTATTTCGGTTTTAAATCCTGGTGTTGGTCATGATTGCCCATTTTGTTATCAGAGAGAAACTGTGTTCCATGCATTTATGCAATGTGTCAGACTAAAGCCTTTGTTTTCTGTTTTACAGAATTTATTTGTTTGTTTTGGAGAAACTTTTTCTGTTGGAATTTTTATTTGTGTTTTTAAATATGTTTGGAGACACCGGTGTAAGTGTCAACTTTTTGCTATGTCAAGCTAAAATTGCAATTTATAATACTAGAAAACACAAAATTGAACAAAACTTGAGCTGTGATTTAGAGGCAGTGTTTTTCAATTCAGTGGAATCAAGAATTTTAATTGATTTTCGATATTTTAAAGCCGTGAATGATCTTGTTTCTTTTGATTTGGTGTTATAAAGGTACTTTGTGTGAGGTTATTGAAGACAACCTGTTTTTTGCAACCTTCCTAAGATAATTGCTTTTCTACTTATGTTCATTGGACAATGTTTTAGAATTTGTAATAAAGGGTCTTTGAAAATTCAAAAAAGAAAACACACACACACACACACACACACACACACACAAAGCTCAGCCTATCATTTTACCAATAAAATAGACAAAACTGGGACTAGGTCACATAGATTATCCATTGTGTCAAAATGTCAATATTTGTCAATGTGCTGCCTGGATGGACATATAATTTAACTTTTTTTATTCTGTGATGGCTCTGTGCAAGTTTCAAGGTTCACAGTTCTTTATTTGTCAAATACATATTACATGTGATGTATAAATGTAGTGAAATGTTTTTCCTTAGTGCATCGTCCCACAGTGCAACAGTGTTACATAATAAAAGCAGAATATAATGAATAAAATAGAAAAATAAAATAGAATAGGGTCTAGTAGACAAATATAGACGTTATAAAAATGTAATTTTTTACGTTGTAAAAAAAAATGTTTAGCAGCTTTTGTAGGAATGCTTAGCAGCTTTTAGAGGAATGTAGTTTGCAAAAAATTATCTCATATTGCAAGAGTGCAAGAGTTTTTTTTTTTTTTTGTCCATAGTGCAAACTGTTTGTGTATGTGTGTCTGTGTGTGATGTAGAGTAATATGCAGACTTCTCAAGTGTCCTCATTCAGTAGCCGGATTGCCTGAGGATAGAAACTCCTTCTGAGTCTCTCTGTGTTGGTCCTCAGCATCCGGTAGCGCTTCCCTGATGGGAGCACTGAGAAGATACTGTTTCAGGGTTGGCAAAAGTCTTTTATGATCCTCCTGGCCCTGGTCTTGCATCGCTGGTTGTAAATGTATGTGATGCAGGGGACAGAAGTCCTGAGGGGACAAGGTCTTCTCTGCTGCCCTCATCACTCTGGACAGTACATTCCGGTCCTTGGTTGTGGTGCCTCCGAACCAGGTGGTGATGCTTCCGGTGAGAAGACTCTCCACAGCCCCAGTGGAGCTTTCAGCACCTTGTGAGAGTTTTTGCAGAGTCACCATCCCCAGAACAACTTTTCTTTTTTCAGGAATCCACAGAAACTGCATTTTGGTGTGTAGTGATCATAGAGTTATAGGGGAGAACAGGGCACAACCTAACACATTTTGGTTTGTGCTTAATAATTAACAAATATTTAAGTTAAAGAGTGAAGGTCGGGAAGAGACACAACAACCCTGTGGCCATGGAGTAGCTGAGTGAGCCTTCTCTTTAACAATTGTTCTCTTTAACAATTAGCATAAATAATGCTTCTAAAAGTGTAAGATATTTACATTTGCAAGGAAATATATACCCAAGACATTGACTGGGAAAGAGACGAAATCTGGATACACCCAATATCGATATCATCGACTCCTTCCTCAGTTCGTACAATAACTTGCCTGATGGCCAAAACAACAAAAGAAAACTATGGAATCACCATCCAAAACTGAGACACCAGCACTGCTTACTAACACTCTCACACCAGATTCATCAGCCAAAACAAAGACCCTGGCCAACAAATTAAGCCAAACACCAGCTGCTAAAATAAAAAGGATGTCCAGCCAGGAACTACTGCAGTTTCTCTCATGGAAACTAAACATACTATTGTGATGCTAATTGACAAAAAGTTAAAACACTTGGACAAACTTAACAAACTGGACATGTTAGACGTGCTAATCACAGAAGTATCTGAGCTTAAAATGATGATATCCAAATTTGAATCTGAAAACAAAGATCTAAAAATCACTGTCTCAGCTCTTCAAAAAGAACACTCAACTTTATTGGATGAAAAGAAAACACTAAAAGAATCGATTGTGGGCCTTCAAACTAGATCTATGCAAGACAGTCTCATTCAAAGGTATATAAAAAATCAACAGTGAAGACCCCAAGAAGCTACTCAACACATTTATGAAAAAGGAACATAACATTGCAGATGAGACACTGCAGGACATTGCTTTTGCCATTACATTTTTGTCATTACCACCATTAGTGTACAGCAGTCAAACTCTTGCATCCACTAGATCAAATCATCATTAATATCAGTTATACTAATTATTGCAGTTGTTGCTGTTGTTATTGAAGGTGTTGGTCCATATGATTATGAGCAATGACATTATTATTATTATTATTATTATTATTATTATTATTGGGCCAAGCACCAAAGGGGCGTAGATACCCTATTGTTATTCTATGCTTTCTTCTTCTTCTTGCTAGGGTGTCTATGGGAGCCCATAGAAACATCTGGTAAAAAGTTGTGAAATTTGGCATTGTTACTTCTTAAGTACTTTAAGAAGAGGTAAGTCTTTAGGTGTTATTTGAAGATGCCAGTGACTCAGCTGTTAGCACATCTAGGGGAAGTTCATTCCACCACCTTGGTGCCAGAACAGAGAAGAGTCTCGGTGCATGCCTTCCTTGTACTAGTTGAGCAGTGCTAGGGGATCAGAGGGAGCATGGTGCCATGTGGTGCCATGTGTTAAGTGCTTTGAGTTGATAAGTGTGTGCTGGTCTGTTTTTGGCTTTGTAGGCAAGCATCAGTGTTTTAAATCTGATGCGGGCAGCTACAAGAAGCCAATGCAGAGAGCGTAGCAATGGGGTGGTGTGGGAAAATTTAGGAAGGTTGAAAACCAAACGTGCAGCTGCATTTTGGATCAGATGCAGAGGACGAATGGCATATTCATTGGGCACACTCATTGGGAAGGGTCTAAGGAACATTCTGAACAAATTTGGGATAAATGTTGCCAACGCTCTAGTGCCACCATCAGGTCAAATTTGGGCCTAATTTGGAAGTACATTTATGGTCATAACTTTAGAGTTGTATCCAAATTTTAAAGGTCAGGCATCCCTGGATGGTCGAGATGAGTTCAGTGCACCCTGTGAAGTCAATTTCTCCCAATTTGGATTTTGTCAAAAACAATTTTTTCACTACTCCTCCTGCAAATTTAGTCCAATCATCAAATTTGGCACACATCATCTTCAGAATAAGGGTTTGCCCATAATGGGCCAATGAATCTGATGGTGAAGCCGCCAAACAGGAAGTGAGGCTGTATCTCAGCAACATCTTTGTACATTGACACAAAACTTGGTATTTTCAGGACCATGACCTGAGGCTATGCAGCAAAGTTTGTGAAAGCACCACCTACTGGTTAAACATTACAATAACGTGCCAAAAATACTTGCATCTAATTGCCATTTTTGCTACACCTCCTCATCATCTTGAGACCCGTCTGAACAAAAGTTATCAAAGGATTTTGATAAAGGAAAGAAATTTTGATATTCAAACCTGTTCTCCTGTAACGTGCTGGTGAATGCAAAAAATAGGATATGACAGGTTCTCTCAGTAATACCTCTACCTATCATGACGAATCTTGATAAGTATCTTCAGGACGATTCCCTGAATGTATACCCAAGAAGTTTTGGGACTGTTCCACCTTGTTGCCAAAAACTGTAAAAACTTTCATTTTTTTCCCTGATATCATTTGTGAGTTTGTGATAAATTCACAGTTTTTTTCCCGATAATTCCCTGGAGTATTTAGAAGTGTTCAAGTGTAGAATTCAAGTGTATTTCCAGTCAACCATCTTGGATTTTGTTAAAAACTGTTTTTCACTACTTCTACTACTGATTTTCTCCAATCATCACCAAATTCCGATACATCATCTTTAGAGTAAGCCTCACAAAAGTTATCGAAAGAATTCTGAATATTCCAAACGGCTTTGTCCAAATCTGCAAATCTGATGGTGAAGCCGCCAAACACGAAGTGAGACTGTATCTCAGCAACAACTTTGCACACTGACACAAAACTTGGTATTTTCAGGACCATGACCTGAGGCTATGCAACAAATTTCCTGATAGATTTCCTACTGGTCAAAAGTAACAATAACATGCTAAAAATGCTTACATCTAACTTCCATTTTTGCTACTCCTCCTCCTCCAAATTTTGTCCCATCTTCACCAAATTTGGCTCACATCATCGTGACACCTGTCTAAACAATGCTACAGCAATGCCACCCTCTTGCCCATTTGTTCATCTAGACCTTTCCTCCTACAGTCAGAAAATTCCACCACTGTCCATGGTCAAAACATACACATCATGATTGAAACTACAAATCACTTGTGAATCCCTTTGCCTAAAGTTATGGCTCTGCTTTCCTGTGATTGCTTAGGCAACAATTGTAGAATGTCTGTGAATGTGTGGCTCACTGAGGCTGGGTGCTTGGCCCCCAAAAATGCTGCTTGCAGCTTTTATTATTATTATTATTATTTTTATTATTATTATTATTATTATTATTATTGTTGTTGTTGTTGTTGTTGTGGTTAATATAATAATAATAATAATAATAATAATAATAATAATAATAATAATAATAATAATAATGATGATGATGATGATAATATGATGATGATAATAAACAAAATGCTTGCCTCACTTTTCATAACACTATTAACAAACAAAAAAAACCCAGAATTCTTACTTCTTACCAAGAACACTTTGAATTTGGTATCAAATCTGGTAAACTCTTAGCAAGTCTAGTCTAAAGCAAAGTAAAGAAAAATCCATTATTGCATCAATCACAGACACCGGAAACATCATCCAAGATCCAATGGAAATAACCAATAATTTTAGATCCTATTACTTAAATCTTTACAAACCAGAATGTTACACCTCAGTAGTAGAAATCAACACCTGTCTGTGGACTGTCACCTTTCCACAACTCATTACAGCTCAATCTGATACACTTGAATGGCCTATATTTGACTCCAATAGAACTCCAACTAGCACTACAATGCATGAAAAACAATAAATCCCCAGGACCAGGCTGTTACCCAGCAGAATTCTATAAACATTGCTAGCTTTTTGTTGCACCTATCTATGCAAATGATATCTGAAATAACCCAACCTTACCCCAACATATGAGCTCTTATCTCACTTATCACAAAACTAAACAAAGACCCCACAAAATGCTCAAATTATTGCCTCTATCATTAATAAATACAGACATAAAAATATTTAGTAGGGCTCTTTTCTATCAGACTAGAATCAGTAATACCCTTCTTAGTTCATCCAGATCAGACCAGTTTCATTAAAGGAAGGTACTCCTCCAAAAATATGCTAAGACTTTTATTTTTTCATTTAATCTTATACACCTCTGCTACAGCTGCCTCCTACCATAAAACCCCAACCATAATTTCATCCCTAGATGCTGAAAAGGCTTGCTGGCCTTTTCTCTTTGCTACCTTAAAGAATTTTTTTTTTCAGATTTGGGCAATATTTCATTAACTGGATCGAAATACTAACTCACCTACAGTGTCGGTTATAACTAATGGATATATCTCTAAACCATTCACCTTACTCAGAGGAACAAGACAAGGATGCCTGTTGTCACAGTGGTAGCTCAGTGGTTAAGCTGTTGGACTACTGATTGGAAGGTCATGAGTTGAGCAAGGCCCTCAACAGCTCAGTTGTATAAATGAGATAATTGTAAGTTGCTCCCGATAAGGGCGTCTGCCAAGTGCCATAATGTAAATGTCACTGTTACTTTTTGCATTGTTCTTAGAGCCACTTGCTGAAGCAATCAGAGAAAATAAAAACCATTACAGGACTACAGAGTAACTTACGCCATCATAAAATGGCCTTTATGCAGATGACATTATATATAACAAATCCATCAACGTCCCTTCTGCCATTCCATTACCTGATAAACAGGTACAGCAACAGGTCTGGTTACTCAATTGACTGGTCAAAATCAGAAATTCTACCACTGTCTATCCCGCCCTGGAGTGCTGGGGCTGAGGATCTACCATTCAAACCAATCACCTCACCTCCATTAAATATCTAGGAATCCACATATCTTTGAAACTTCAAGATCTCTTTAAGGTTAATTTCACACTTCTACTGCAATTAATAAAAGAAGATCTGTTTTGATCTGTTTAGGAACAAATTACTTTTACTGACTAATCTCAATTCTGAAAAATCTCAACAATTTCAGTTCTATATATTGTGGGGTGTTGGGAATGTTCAGGGTTCAGTCTGAATTTGCTTTGTTACTGCTTTTTATTGTAATAAAAACATTTTTTTCATCAAGTTGCAAGACGTTATACTTTTTCTTACACAGGCAATATACATGCAAATACACAGACGTCACTCCCCTAAAATGCCAATCACATAACTACTGTCTATTTATAGCCTTAGTGAATCAATGAGATGAGTTTGTCAGTTGTATATTGTAATATGCGCATGAACAGCCCCATGGCAGCAGCCTAGCCCTTATCCCTTACAGTCTCGCATGCTGACAATCATAAAATGACAAAGCAATCAAGCATTTAACAATAAGAGCACTGCTTAAAATAGCATGTTCTTATCTGTTTGAAATTTATTTTTGCACCAGTCCATCCTAGATAGCAGTTGAGTGATGGAGTTTTGAGTAAATAATCTGAGTAAAACATTAGTTAACAGTAGGTGACCAGAATCCACATATCTTTGAAACTTCAATCTTGTTACGATCGCCAGCTGGAGTGCCCACAAACTCCTCTAGAGGGCACTCCACCTCAGACTCTTGCTTCTGTTCTCT
>CM074980.1:10420250-10430652 GCA_037576825.1 Pangasius krempfi | reverse complement strand
GAGCCAATGCAGTGTGGATAAGATAGGGGTGATGTGGTCATATCTTCTGGTTCTAGTAAGGACTCTTGCTGCTGCATGCTGGACTAACTGGAGCTTGTTTATGCACCTATTGGAGCAACAAGACAGCAAGGCATTACAATAATCCAACCTAGAGGTAACAAAAGCATGAACTAGTTTACAACATGAAGTGTCATTATGTATCTTATTTATATTTCCAAGATGAAAGAAGGTTATCCTAGTAATATGACCTACATGAGCTTCAAATGAAAGACTGGAGTCAATAATCACATCAAGGTCTTTTACTACTGCACATGATGAAATGTCTTATGACTTACTATGTAATCAGAAATCTTACTTCTATCTGCATGTGGTCCTAGTACAAGTACTTCTTTCTTGTCAGAATTAAGTAGAAGGAAGTTAATAAGCATCCAGTGTCCTTTACATGTTCCTCAACATTGTTAAGCTGGTGTCTCTCATCTGGCTTTACTGAACCATACAACTGTGTGTCATCAGCATAATAGTGGAAGCTAATACCATGATTACGACTAATTTTACCCATAGGTAGCCTATATAGAGGAAAAAAGCAGTGGGCCTAAAACAGAACCTTGTGGAATACCAAGCTTTACCTTAGTATGCATAAAGAAGTCACCATTTACATCTACAAACTGATAACGATCAGTCAAATAAGCCCTGAGCCAGGAGAGGGCCGTTCCCTTAATGCCTACAACATATTCTAGTCTATCGAGAAGAATAGCATGATCAGTGGTATCAAAAGCTGCACTGAGGTCAAGCAACACAAGCAAGGAGACAACTCTGATTAGAGGCCAGTAGTAGGTTGTTTACCACTTTAACCAGTGCTGTCTCCATGCTATGATGAGGCCTAAATCCTGACTGATGCACTTCATGAATGTTATTCCTATGTAGGTATGAGCATAGCTGTTGTGCTACAACCTTTTCTAGGATCTTGGAGATAAAGGGGAGGTATGATATTGGCTAGCTATTAGACATCTGACAGGGGTCAAGGTTGGGTTTTTTAATCAGGGGTTTGCTAACTGCTTGTTTAAAAGATTTAGTTATATAGCCAGTGCTAAGGGAAGAATTGATTATCTTTAGAAGAGGTTTTCGTGTTTCTGGAGTTATCTGTTTAAAGAAACATGTAGGTAAGAGATCTAGAATGCAGGTTGATTTTGATGATGAAGTGAAATTAGTTCAGTCCCTCGAAGGGTAGTAAAACATTCTAATTGTTGATCTGATGTCATTATATTATTATCTACAGGGTTAGTTATAAAACTGTCTGGTTTTAAATTAATAGTATGATTTTTTTGGCTGATATTTTCAGTTTTACCATTGAAAAATTAATTCTTTGCTAAATAATTGTATATCTATTGTACTATATATTTATAAAATATAATTTATTATTATATAATTATATAATTATAAAATTCATTGCTATATAACGATTGTGTGCATGTTTCTATTGTGGTCTTATTCCTAGTCAATTTTGTTGCAGTATTAAATAATGTAGGATTATTTTTTGTTATCTTCAATTAGGGTGGAGAGGTACATTGTTCTAGCAGCACTAAGAGCTTATCTATAGCTCAGTAGGCTCCCCTTCCATGCTATTTGAAATACTACCAATTTAGTTTGACGCCATTTACGTTCTAATTTTCGAGTGGTCTGTTTTAAGCTGAATGAATGTGTGATTGTTATTCCAGGGTGCTAGCTTTTTCTCTCTAATTATTTTTCTTTTAAGTGGAGCTACCTTATCTAGCATGTAGCAGAATGTTTATTCTAAGCATTCATTTGCCTGGTCAGTTCTTCAGGAATAGACAGTGATCTAATCATGGTTGGTAACTCTGGGAGATTACTGATAAAACTCTCTACAGTTGCTGATGTGAATGTAAGTTTGACACGGTAGAATGGCAACGTGCATATATTATGATTAAGATACATTTTAAATGAGGTGAGGTAATGATCTGAGATAGCTTCAAACTGCAGAAATGTGACTATATTTTATATATTTAATCTGAATGTTAGTATTAAATCAAGAGTGTGACCACCACTGTGAGTGTGTCCTATTACATTCTGATTATCCCCTACTGAATCAAGAATGGACACAACCCCTGTTCTCAGAGGGTCTTCTGGGTTATCAAAATGAATATTAAAGTCTCCAACAATTAATGCTTTGTCTAAAGAAACAACCAGGTTAGAGATTAAATTTGCAAATTAACACAGGAATTCAGAATATGGCCCTGGGGGTCTGTAAATAATAATTAGCGGAATCGTCTAGGTAGACTTATTTTTTGTGGCTACATATGTTTTGTGTGATGTCTACATTATCATTATAAATATCTGCGACAACTCCTTCTCTGCCAGTTAGACGTGGCTGATGTATGAAACTGTATCTGGGAGGACTAGCTTCATGACATGGTAGTGTCATGGGTTGTTCCTGGAATGGGCGCACTAATCTTTATTGATAATCTATCAATAGGGTAGGAAGGGAGAAACACCCCAAACCAAACAACAACAGAAAGAAGTTTTTGCTCTCCAATCCAAATCTCTTTAGTGTATCGCAAAAACATTAGAATTGGCATTGCTGTTCCAATACTTCTGCATAAATGTGACCTGAAATGAGATCAGATCTCCATCTAAGTCTTAAAAATAGATAAAGAGAACCAAAGGAAACAAATGTTGCAAAAACATTATTTTCACAATAATATATTGAGCAAAATTATCCACCATTAAATATCTTTGTTGGAAAAAAGTATGTGAACCTCAAGGAGTATGAGTTAATTTAAAGGGGTAATTGAAAATTTCTGTTTCAATCAAGGAGATGGCAATCAGGCATGAGTTTAGCAGGCTTACTCATGTTTCAAGAACAAAAACTTGGGTCTTCATTATCAAAGTCTGGTCTTCACTACACAGGCTTATGGAAGTGTGCAATACTTCGACCAAAGGAGATTCCTGAGGACCTCAGTTTTGTTGATGCTCACCAGGCTGGAAAAGTTTACAAACTAATTTTTTAAGGAGTCTGGCCTCCACCAATCCACCGTGAGACAAATGGAGGAAATTCAGCAGCACTGTTACTCTCTGTTACTCAATGCAGAGTGACCTGGAGGTCCTTAGATGTTACCCTGGGACTCACCGAAAATGGACAGCTGAAGACTGGACAAAGACCAGGTGATTTATTTTCTAATCTTCAACTGTCCAGTTTGGGTGAGCTTGTGCCCATGAGGGCCTCAGATTCCTGTTCTTGGCTTACAGGAATGGAACCTGATGTGGTCTTCTGCTGTTGTAGCTATGTAGAGATGCTACTCTGCTCAACATGGTTGTAAAGAGTGATTATATGAGTAACGGTATCCTTCCTGTCCGCTCAAACCAATCTCGCTATTTTCCTCTGACCTCTCTTATCAACAAGGCAATTCCCACAGTACTGTCTCTCACTCAATTGTTATGTGTGAAAATCCCAGGAAATCAGCAGTTTCTGAAATACTTGAACCAGCACATCTGGTACCATCAACCATGCCATGGTTAAAGTTACAGAGATCATAATTTCCCAAAAAAGTCACAGAAATCATAATTTCATTCTGTTGTTTGATGTGAACATTAACTGAAGCTCTTGTCCTGTAGCTGCATGATTTTGTGCATTTTGCTGCTGCCACATGATTGGCTGAATGGATACCTGCATAAATGTGCAGGTGTATAGGTGTTCCTATTAAAGTGGGTGGTGAGTGTATATAACTGAACCAGAAAAGGTTTGGGTGAAAAATAAACTATGGTTTCTCCTTACATGTAAAAAAAATTAGCCCAAAATCAAACCTTAAACTATATAGTAACATACAGTAGTGTCATAAGTGTAGCAAAACAGTTAACATAAGGAACATAAGTATTTACCAGTATTTATTATTTACTGGAGGATGCAATAGTATATTATTACTATAAAGCATTCTTATAAAACCATAGTATTATTATGGTTGAATATGCAAAATGTATATATGCCAAAGCACTGCAGTAAAATCATGGTCACATTATGGTTTACAATGTAGTAACCATAGTTAACACTAACTACCATAGTAAAGACACGTAACTTAATAACCATAAACCATGAAGTTTCCATAAAGTACCATAGTAAAAACTAGTGAATGCTGTAGTCCCAGGTTTTAGAATATTAAAGTTTAATTTTTTACATATAAAAAATTCCTCTGTATGCTTTTGCCGTGAGCTTGGAAATCTAGTGAGGTCTCTCTCCTTTTACAGTGAAACCTGACTTGCAGGAACATAGACATACAGGCACATTTTTTATACCCCTGTCAAACTTTGCTGAGTTTTTTTCGATATTGGAGAGACTAAAAAAAGTTTTTTTTTAATATAAGGTGTCTATTTTCCACCACACATCCAAGATCCTCCAGACTCTCGAACACTAGCCTGCTCTTTGGCATTGTTTAGATTTGACCGGGGGTTGTCAAAGCCATGAACATGCTGTTGTCGTTTATATACTCAAATGAATTGGAAAGAGCTTGAAAGAGTTGAACTGTGTGTGTGAAGGCCATGAAAAATGCAGACAGTGTTCACTGGAAGACTTCAGATTACACACATTCAGATAAGGCTGAATAAATAAGTGGTTAATTAAGCATTATTTATAAGCAATCATATTACACTTAAGCATTTCAGTACAGAGCCAAGGAATGAAATCTATATTTGTTTGCCTTTTTTTTCAAATTTTGACATGCATAAATTACAAGAATACTATTCACTTTACTGAATAAAGGGGAAATAAATTATGTGATCTGCGATACTGACAGTCAGAGGGAAATTAGCATGTCCAACAAGAAAAAAAGAATATGTGTGGGGAAAAAATATTGTTCTTGCTGCTTTTCTGTTAGACAGATCAATTTGAGACTTGTCTCAAGCTTCAAATTGTTATGTGCACGGCTTGCCAGTGGTTGTCCAAGACACCCTAAAAAGGATTTGGATCTCACGTTACTTAATTCCCAGTGAAGGGTTTGTGCAGGGAGATATGAATGGCAGCACTTGAAGGATTGGGGCAGGCCTGGTCTGGCTTTCCAGCCTATTTGTGCACCCCACTGTTCTTTTGAAACCATGCTTGAGCATAAGGGTGTTTCAGGCTGGGCTTGAGGGGGTAGGGTTGAGGTTGTGGAATGGGGGGCCGGAGGGGAAAATCATGTGCCTATTTTTTTTTTCTTCAGGGGAGGTGTGAAGGGTTAAGCGTTGAGTTCTCACAGAGAGATTTTGGGTTTTGTTTTGTGAAGGTATCCCACAACCCACCCACATACCCCCGCCTAAACTGCCCTTGTCAGATAGGTTCTGCTGCCATGAAAGTGTTTAATGTAGGTTTTACATGAACACTTACATTTAATACCATAAAGTGGAATTTATATTAATTGAACTAAGGTTTATCTACTTGTAGGCTTTTAAAAAGGGGTAAAAACTCATTGGTGCCCTATTTCTTCTATCGCATTAGCTCACATCTATGATGGTACTTCCAGTCTTCAAGTTGAGCCAAAACCTCATTATGCTCAACACTTCACAAAGGCCTGGGAGATAAGAATGTCACACTCAGAGGCAACCGGATGCAAAGTTATAATTTGTTAGTAAAATTAAATCAAAGGTATTTTATTCTCATGCAGATTCCTTTAAATGTGAGTTTGTTTAACTGTTTTGCCAAACTCTTTTGAATGTGATTTTAAGCACACATATCAGAGTCCAACTCCTGTAACTATGTCTCATTCTTTCTAATAAAAGTTATTATGGAGTTCAGTCTTTTCTCTTTCTCTTTTCTATTTATCCTACTACATACAACTTATGTAACTTATGAACTTAAAACTTATAAACTCATTACTGTAAAATTCAAAGAAATAATTTGTTGGATGGAAAAAAGAGGAGGGTAGAAACAGGGAGGCAGACAGGATAGAGAGAAAGAAAGGGAACCAGAGATAGAATCAGAGATAGCGGGGAGAAAAAGAGAAATTTAGGGAGGGAGAGAAAGAGGAGTAGGTCAGTTGGTCAAAGCCCAGCATTGCCATGGCAACATGTTTATGCCTCACTGGTGCATCTTGTAAATCCAATTAGAGCTTGATATTGAGGTCTTGTGTTCTTTAGCATAAATAGGCAAATAGCTGGAGTGCTTTGGAAAAATGACACCTAGTTCCACTAAATCTCTCAGAATTAATGTGTATGTAATTGATATGAGGATTCCATTCAAGTTCAAAAACAGGAAAAAAAAAGCTGGGATTGCTAAACCTAATTCTGTAATAGTGATTTTTTATGGAGGCTTCATTAAATCATGACTCTTTTATGTTTAGATTTCAAACAGTTGGACAGCACACCATGATGCCATCTCAGTCACAGCAGCCTGTTGTACACACTCAACTCATAATACCAAATTTATCCAGGTCTGTTTGCCTCATGTGTGTTCACACCTGTCAGGCAAATGCAAAATGACAGGAGTGCAGACTTAACAGGCCAAAGTTACTAAAGGTTTGGTATATGCTAAATAAACAATTTATACGATATAATATATTAAGCTCTCTAAAAGACTGCAACCATTATTTTCAGGATTAGGCCTAATTCAAAACAACTCTTATTAGCTGTTTTATGTCAGACAGAGCTTTTCCTCTCTCAGAGTCTTCCTGCAGCTTCAAATCATGCCCTTCTACTTTTGCCCCAAATAAATCAACAGATGGGAAACACTCTCTTGTTGTATTCATTAACCCTATGTTATTGTCAGAAATATGGAAGGTAAGGCAAGAAGGATTAGAAGAAAGCCTAGTGGACCACTGTCAAACAAAAACTGATTTGAAAAGCCCTAATCTGTTTGGTGATAGTGTTTTAAATGGATTAGATTTAAAAAAAGATGCTTTGAGCTTACTGAATAAAATATATGAGAGACAACAAATGATGACCATGTTAAAAGGAATAACTTTCCTAATACAACTTGCTTCAGTAACTTGATAGCTTCATACCAAGTCAAATTCCTTGTGTGTATGTGTGAGCACACTTGGCAATAAAAGCTCATTCTGATTCTAACACTACAAGGCAAAATTAATCCCACCACTGTGAGTCTCTCTGTTAAGACTGTGAATAGGCTGGTGACAAACAAGTCTAACAAATGCAGAAGCTTCATTCAAGGTGAACTGCATGATACAGTCAAGCAATTAACATCCTACCATGTTACATGCCATGTATAACAATACAGAGCAGGCCCAGTTGGCCACAATTTTGGATGAAGTTTTCAAGATGAAAAAAGTCTAGGTGACTTTGAAAGAAGATTCATTATTGGGGCACAGATGGCAGAAGCTCCACTCAGAAAGATCGAAGAAGTGTGTTTTTAATAGGAAGAGTTAGTAAAGTGATGTGCACCCAGATCTATGGCAAAGACAGTAAATGGGGTTGTAAAATTATGGTCAGAAGAATGTTAGCGAGATCAGTCTGTCCACATATAGAGGGATATTATTTTCAGGTTGTAGTGCATAAACTCCTCATTACAAAGATGAGTGCACCTTTGAGATCAGATGTGCAAAAACATAGGCATTGGTTGATAGTTGATGAGTGATCCTTCACCATATTCTTGAAAATTGAGTACATGTGGGGCTATACCAAGAGAATGTTACAGGCCTGAATGCTTGACCCATACAGTGAGAGGGTCTAATAGCTCTATAATGTTTTGCCTCAGGGCATTTTCCTGGCATGGCTTTGGTCTCCCTAGAGGGAAGAGTCACTGCAAATCAATAGAAAATTATTATGACTGATCACTGATCTCATGATTAAACATTTTTGTCCTGATGGGGGTGGTTCGTCGGACTCCGGCCCCGTCCAGGGGACACAAGGGCTCAATGAATGGTTTGATGTGTATGAAAATTATGTAACTCGCATGCTATGTCCTTAGCAGTCATGTTACTTTATGTTGGACACTTTCACACTAGGCACCCATGTGTATACAAATACATGTTCAAATGTGGGGGAAATTCATAACATTTCATCTCTCTTTGTTATCCAGGTTCCAGAGTGGCAAAGACCTGGTGATCTATCCTGATATTGGAGACAAGATGGATATTATCTGTCCCAAGGCAGATTCAGGCCAGCTGTATGAGTATTACAAGCTCTATCTTGTAAAGAAAGAACAAGCAGAGTCCTGCAGCACTGTGCTAGACCCATATGTGTTGGTTACCTGTAATAAACCTCAGAAGGACATCAAATTCACCATCAAGTTCCAGGAATTCAGCCCCAACTACATGGGTCTGGAGTTCAGTAAGAACAAAGATTACTACATCACATGTAAGCCAAGCATTCATTCACTTTTTCATTGCCACATCTGTGCCATCTGAGTGCCATCTCTGTAATGCTCATTTCATGTCAAGGTTTCTGTTAATATACTGTTAATGTTTCTTGAGGGGGAAGGGAATAGTGCAGTACTGTCCCATTTCCCTAATATACTTTTTCATCTGAGTAGCTTGCAATGATGAAACATGCATTGCAAATTCAGAGAAACTTATTTATTTTTTTTTTTACCCACATTGCACAGACATTAACACATGCGAATTATGTTTTTGCATAATGTTCCTTGTCCACAATCAAAGCCTTAAATAGTGTGGAGAAATTGGGACATTAGTCTATTTAATATAAAAAAGTATTGAATGCTGGGAATAAAATATATTTTAAAGATCTTAGATCTTAATGTATCTTTCTTTCTCTTTGTCTCTTTTTTCATTACCTCTGCTCTCTGCTGTCTGTTTCTTATGTGGGCTAAGGGTCAGTGTAGTCCGGAATGATATTCCCTTCTGCTTGCTCCACCTAGGGAGTCAAAAGTTAAAACAAAAACCAAATGGTCCAGGTGCTGACATGTCCAGGTCTCCCATTCCCTTCGTCCCTCTCATGATCATTGTCACAGTCTGCCACATAACCTCTTTCCTGCAGGGCATCATCTGCCTGAAATCCATGCTTAATCAGGAACTCAGGGTCAATAGGTTCCAGCAGGGGGCCAGACACAGATAACCCCCTGATCTAAAGTCAAGGTCTGGACCACCAGATCCATGTCAGACACCAAGGCCTGCTAAAGTCATTCAGCCATTAAAAGGCTCTGATTGCTCCTTTCTTTCTTCACTTTTTTTTATGACTTTATCACTGGTCTCTGTCTAATGTTATTGGACCTTTTTTTTGTTGGGGAGCCTGGCTAATATGTGTCTGTGTCTGTGTCTTTTTTTTTTAAATACTTTTTTATATTATTGTGGCAATTTCTTAAATTCTAGTCTCCTAGGAGTGGATTTTCAGGTTTGCCACTGATTTTGGATAGGTATGAAACTAAGTAACAGCTGTCAATCCTGCTTCATCACCAGAGTACAGCATGACATACTTGTTTTTTTTTTGCTATTCTTTCAGTATGCAACATCCTCCAATGTTTATTTTCTGTGAATGCATTGTGTGGGGAAAAGGTTACAGTGAAATACTCCAAAAGTGCTTCACATGCAAAATCTCCTTCGAAGCCCCTGTCACAGTGCTGATAGACAGCTATTGAAGCCTGTGTGTCAATTATTGTGTATTATGTGTTCATGTACTCTGTTAATGTGATGCAAGATTAACACTCATTGAACAACAGTGCAATGCATCATTTTTGAGTCCTGCCCAGGTGCACGGCTTTATTGGGAGTGAATGCAGTGTGGGCGGGTGTGTTTTGCGCAATGTTTATTTGACAATGTACTCTTCACTTGTCCCACCTGGATGCAAGCCTTCTCTTAATGATGATTGGTAGACCTTTCAAAGGGGTGGAATCTGTAACCACCTGCCAGTCAGTAACATTACTGAGATCGCAAACTTAAACGTATCTGTGCCAGTGGGAATCTCTGGAGCCTGCAGTAGGTGTAATTTGTAAGTATAAAGTTGTGCTTGATTATTTGCATTAATTTCTGTAATTTGTGGTATATGAGCCTAGCTAGCTAGCAGTCCCTTCCTTTTTCATCTTTAGCTAGCAGTTTAGGTGCTTTTTGGGATGAAATCGCAACACATGAAATGCAGACACTGCTAATGTTGATCTGATTTTAGAAAAGTCTTTTGATAAGAAGAAACTGAAAAACAAGAGGAGCAGATGCCCAAGATGTTAATTAAGAATGTCCTTTTAGCAGTAAAATCAATTGGCTGTGTTTTTTATTATTAGTCTTAGATTCCAAATCTCTGTCAATGAGCGATAACATGTTTGGTTTATATTAATGCGCTCGTTCCATCATTCATATTAGCCATGGGAGCTGTTAGCTAAAAGAAGTGAAAGAGGGAGCAGAAGAGTATATAGTGTATAGGGCTATACTCTGCTCACGTTCAGCCAAATGCTACAAAACTGATAGGACGCCGCTTCACAGTGCAGGTGGATAATGACCCTAAACATACTGCAAAA
>CM074980.1:10408249-10420150 GCA_037576825.1 Pangasius krempfi | reverse complement strand
GCTGAAAGTCTACACTTCGATCACATCTTGATTGTTTTATTTCAAATCCATTGTGGTGGTGTATAAAGGCAAAATCATTGTCCAAATACTTCCGGACCTGACTGTGTGTATATATATATGTATAATAAAAAACAGCTATTTTGTAAAGTTTGTACTCAGCTAAAATTGACAGAATCAGTCTAGCGGTCTTTCAACACTATAATTTCTTCTACCTGTTGTGCTTGAAGAGCTGACAAGACTGCCGTAGCTGTTACATCTGCACAGCTTAAATCTGCATATGCATACATAAAGAACAGACAAATCCCAGTGTCATGATCTTGCTTTTGTCATTGAATGTGATCCAGCAGGGAGTTTATTATTTTAAACTATTTTAAACTCATTTAAAAGACGTAGATTCTTGTTGCATTTATGTATAATCAGATGACATTACTGTAACTAGCTGTTTCAAATGAGTAATGTTTAGTTTAAAAGGATGCACTCTCTTTAGGAGCTCATGCAGTGAGGAAAGCAAGGTCATGACACTGGGATTTGTCTGAACGTGTCACTTACTCATTCAGTAATACTGCATCAAATGTGTTTCATGCCGGATGAATAACCACGTTGCCTTCTCTCTCTTGTTCTCAGTACAGCACCAAAAACTGCATTGGATAATACACTGCAGATTCAATCAACAGAAAAAAGGTTTTTTAGCAGAACAGTAAAATTAATTGCAAGTTTGTACAAATGTACAATAAAATTAAGCACTGCTATGGGCAGTTAATCATTTGGCTTCTTCTCAGAGCACATCCCATTGTAGCTTAGACTCATTTTATTTGGAATAACTTTCTTGAGGTGTCATGCATCTGTTTCGTATATCATAACCTCTCCTTTTGCATCACACACCACATGGTTCTGAGTGCCTAGTTATAGCCTTGCACAGTTAATGCAGTTGGCCATGCTTTGTGGAACAGATTTACATAAGAAATCAGAAAAACAGACCAAAACATGGTTTAGTTGAGTGACAGAGATAGGTTGCATTTTATTTCTCTTTCTCTTCTATCATATTTCTTCAAGTGGAGTTTGTTTCTTGCTCCATTGCCTCTTTCTCTTTCTTCTCCATTCTTTCTCTTTACCCTCCTTATTCCATACTAATGTTGGTGGAAACAATAATCATCTGTCACAGGTCAGTGGAACCCAGGTGAAGGGAAAGCAGCCTGACCACAGACAGAAATAGAAGTCATCTCCATCTACTCCAGATTTAGTAATAAGAAATCCATGTCAGATTGATACCAGCTTTTTCCATCTGGACACACAATCTTAGGAGCCATTTTTCAAGTCTGATAGTGTACTAGTCTCCTGTTTGTCATCATTTCTGACCCTGTCTGATCTGGCTGCATAGCATTCTTGAGATGGTGTTTGTGCATTGAATTTGATTCACATTTGGTGTAACCTTCATTTCTTTCAGTCAGATTGCATTGTGACAGTTGAGATCAGTGTTGAATGTCCATTGAAATATCCATCATTCCATTAGCTTTCGTCTACAGAAAGGGGCCGTAAATCAGCATACAATTTTGCATACAATAATTCTTGTCAGTGTAAGGTGACTTGGCTGTGACTGGGTTTTATTTAGGGACCAGGAGAACTGAGAGTATTGTATGCTACCTGTATATGCACATACATTGTGACTGAGGACTCGTAAACAGCCACTTTGTTTACAGCGCTTCAGTTGGTTGGAGGGGACTTTGGTGTGCTCAGTGCTGGCGTGCTATAGACAGGTGAGATGTAATAAGCTTACTTCCCCTCCCTCTGCTCTTTTTCTCTTGCTGCGCACAATGAGTCTCCGTGGAGGACAGATGGTCTCCTTGAGTCTTCTGGAACTTGTGGGCTCCTTGTCCTGACAGGGAGTGGATTTAATGAATTGTGACTGAAAAACAAGCCAGCGCTTGAAGTAGATCAACAGTCGGCATGTAGAGACAGTATAATTCTGCAAGAATGTTGAGAGTGTAGTGATTTGGCCTTCCTTTTCTAAGACGGATGGTCTAATTATGCTAACATGATTTATTTTCGCTCTTTGTGCTTATGTAGGGCTAGTTCCCTAACACAGTTTGAAGGATATTCATATTCAATGTAAAAGTCACTGCAGATGCACAGTGAGGAAACTGGTATAACCCAACATGGACACAGAGCTGGCTACATGAACCACATACGCACATGCAGAGACACAGACAAACAAACAAGCACAAGTATGAGCAATGTGCACAAGCCTCTCTACTGATAATTTAATTTTTTTTCCCCTTCCCTCACCAAGGCTTTTACTGAGCCTATTTTTTATTCTGTATCAGCCAGCTTGAAGGGCCCATTCAGTCATTTGTACTGCAATTGTTTTTGGCATATATACAATAAAGTGTGAAATTGAAAGCCAAATAATTATGGGGGTTAAAACTCATCTGAGTATTTCAGATTTTAGAGTCAGACGTTTCACACCTTGTCTTGAGTGGCTCTTCAGGAAGCTTAAGCAGAATGCTTTCCCAATCACTCATTCTATCACACATAGTTTAACATTAATAAACCTCAGAGAAAAACTCATTGTTTCCCTGCAATCCTCTTGAAACAACACATGTATAATGTATGTATAATTTTCAAGTCAAATTTAATTTTGTCTGAATAATAATAGCATGAATAATATTGACAGTAATGGTTAGTTAGCCAGAAGTGTTGAAGTGAATGTAAAATGAAAATAATAGACAGGCATTCAATTATTTTAACACCTCTGTAAATGTAAACTGTACATTACTGCATTTCAAACAAGCTGTCAGTTCTCACATTGTATTCGATCCTTCCTGTTTTCAAGAGTCGCAGTGATGTTGTCATTTCAAAATCCAGGTTTCAAAAAAATGTGAAATCAGTTCAGAAATTTCATCCATTTAAAACACTTAGAATAATTAATAATTAGCCTCATTAAAATTGTTTAGTACATAAACATCTTTATATCACAGTTGAATTCTCAAATCTGATTGGTTACAGGGGGGTGAATAACTTTCTATAACAGCATCTTTGACACTATTGCCAGTTGCAATTCAAACCACAGGGTATATTTCTTTCGCCTTTCTAAGAGAGACAAAGAAAGAGAGGCTGGTGAGGGAATTACATTTTTATATCTGTAATATCTGTTGTACCGAAAGTGACAGTGATTTTGATTAGCTTCCTGATTTCATTACCTTTCTGGCGCAAGTGTGAATGTGAGGCCAGACATGGGGTCCTTTCTTTGTGATTATGATCAGTAGGCCATTTGCAGTTATGATTGATCAGCCATACAGCGAGTAAGAGAGAAACTTGAGGATTCAACCCACAAGATTTTTTTTTTCCAGAAGAAACTGTTCCTGACAGCTCACAATGTCCCATTCATGCCAAATGTAATCTTTCAACCTTGACACCTTGTTTCTTGGAACTACAAGATTAATATTACAAAAAGATAAGGGAAACATATCTTGCAGTTGTACAAAATGCATTGATAAATCATTGCACACTTGTCTCAAATATCTTTGTTCATTCGATCAGTATATCGAACAGACTATGGTTTCTGACACTGTGTGACATTTGTCACCTGTTAAAATGGACCAAAGGATGTTACGGGGCAAAAACAAGAGTAGCATCCATATTTAAGCAGAATCACTTCCTACCTGAGCATGTAGTTTGATATCACCCCACATGATTATTAATATTAATCCTTGTCCACTTCCCTAAGTGCACCTGCTACAGAATAATGGACCTCTTTCTGTTTCAGTGCTTTCATTATTTTGTTGCAAGGCCTTGCATGTGTTTGTTCATTTTCTGTTTGGATATTCATTGTGTTTTCTTATGGTTATTTTGCTGTATTTTATAAATGATGCCTTAACCTCTGGCTGCTAATATCACTGCATATCCATGCATTGTTGTTAGACTCAAAAAAAAAGAAACACAATGATACAATGCACAGTTTTGCTAGTGTCTATAATTAGTCATAACTTGTCTTGTGTCATAACTAGTGTCTGTAATTAGTCACTTCCTGATAGTGAAAGATGTGCAACTAAAAACTGCTGTTTTACAGTCCCCTCCAAAAGTATTTAACAGCAAGCCCTATTCTTTTAATTTTTATATACACTGAAGACATTTGGGTTTGAGATCAAAAGATGAATATGAGACGAAAGATCGGAATTTCAGCCTTCATTTCTAGATGTGTTCAGCAACTTAGAACACGGCACCTTTTGTTTGAACTCACTCATTTTTCAAGTGATCAGAAATATTGGAACATGCGATTGTCTGTGGGAGAAAAGCAAGTCATTTTGAAAAGAGGGAAAATTGATCGTTGCCATTGCAGAAGTATTCCCGGTCAACAATTTGATCTCACAGGATACTCATGATGTGGTCACAATGTGAGGTCACAGCGCACTCACTGTGTGCTCAAAATATGGTCACAATGTGGTCACAGCGCACTTACTGCGCTCAAACTGTGAGCTCCCAGAATACTCATGATGTGGTCACAATGTGAGGCCACAGGGAGCTAAAAGTGTAACCGCATAGCGCACTCACTGTGTGCTCATACTATGAGCTCACCATGTGAGATCACCGTCATATCACTGTGTTAATCTCATTTTCTTAGTTTAGTGTGAGTTTACTGTGATCTAAAAGTTCTCTAATATTTGTAAGTAATATCAAAACATCATGTAGAAGTGAATATTTTATTTCATTCAAAGTATTTGTACAATTCGTTTCCTTGTTTATTTTGATTTCTTTTCCGTCTGGTGTTTGCATTTGATGCAAAAATTTCTATTTGACGGACACATTCTGCTTCTACTGTTGTTTTGGTGACTCCTTTCCGATTCTTAACTTGTATTTCTTTTTCCCCTTGGAAATTCTTGACAGATCCTGAAACACAGAGAACAATATGTCATTGCAATGAGTTGCTAACAACTACTGGTTTGACATTACATTTCCTAACAGGTGAAAATAACTATTAGTTATACAAAATATGAAACAAATCATGCTTCTACAAAACATGCTTGTATAGTAATACAAAATGCAACTGGCTCTAATGCGTTTGGGTGGGATCAGTTGTAAGTATCAAATTACATTCATAATCAGCCTTACAGTCGTGTAGTGTGTTCCTGGCTTAACTAATTCTACATCTGAGCTGGCAAGATGGCTGGTTCACATGTACCTGGCTAACACGTGTACCTGGCTAATTTGCTAACACGGGGCCAGGCCACAATGCATATTGGCATTATAATATCATATCAGTGTATGTGAATAGCAATTAAAGAAAACACTCACCATTTCTCCAGAACAAAACAGCAATTCCACGGTCGAAATTCTCTGACACAAATGTAAATCACAATAGTGACGTTCGATTCCTGAATGAATTGTTCTTTAAGCCTGTTCATAGGAAGTAACCAAACTGAATTTTAGTTCCGGGCTGATGATGCAAGATGCACAGCCAAAGTTTGCTGATAGTCGAACTGTCGAAGTTTGCCGAGGATTACCGTTGATCCGTTGATAAATAGCATTTTATTAAAACCTTCAAAATCTTGTCGGTGCCGATAGCCTCATGGGCAGCACGCCAACATACAGCGCTGTGCGATCCCACCCACCTCTCTTTTTCAACTTTGCTTCTTGTCAGATCTAAACTGTCCTATCATAATAAAGGCAAAAACACTAAAAATAAATCTTTAAAAAAAACATAGGGTTAACCTGCAAAATCCTTTCTGTAAAGAAATGTAAATAAATTGTATTGTAATTTATTGTGCATGCAGGTTATATTTTAAGTTGTTACACGAAATCAAGGAGCTTATAAGGAGTTTATAAGGTTTATCTCTCTATATACTTTAGACATGTAGAACATATCCGCGGTTCTGCATCAGTGTATGTAATGTGTGCTGTAGGTGCGAAACTTTTAAGAATCTTATCCAAGATGTAGATGATCTTATCCGCGGTGAACAATATTTAAACTACTTCCTCACAACCTGCTCAAAATTTTGAATGCATAATAAGCGCACATATTACTCACACTGTGAGAATCACGGTATGAGGATCGTTTGAATTCATTATGAACTCATGTATTACTCACACTGTGAGGATCACAGTGTGAGGATTGTGTGATGTCACTGTGATCATCGCATGATCTCACGCGTTGACTGGGTTGGGCATAGCCATTACAACAATTTGGAATGTCCTGAAAAAGAAAGAACCCACTGGTGTACTAACAACCAGACCTCAAACAGGTTGTCCAAGGAAAACAACAGCAGTTGGTGATCAGTGGCATAACCAACAACCTCCACAAGGCGGGGGTGAACGTATCACAATCCACCATTTGAAGATTACTTTGAAAGCAGAAATATAGAGACCATACCAAAAGATGCAAACCTTTCATTGGCAGTAAGAATCAGAAGGCCAGATTGGCATTTGCAAAGAAATAGAATGATAAGCCACAAAAGTTCTTGGACTAAGTTTAACCAAAAGTGATGGAAAGGCCAAAATGTGGACAAAGAAATGATCTGCTTATTATCCAAAACATACAAGCTCATAGGTCAAGCATGGTGGAGGTAGTATCATGGCTTGGGCTTGTGTGGCTACTTCTGGAACGAGCTCACTAATGTTTGTTGATATGTAACGCTTGATGATGGTAGCAGAATGAATTCAGAAGTCTACAGAAACATTTTCTCTGCCAATTTATAGAGAATTGCATCTGTGACACTCTGACAGGTTCGCGTCAAAATGAGGAGACAGTAGGCAGGCTTGGGACAACTCAAAAAGGGCTCTTCTGATTTCTTTTTCTTCACTTTTTTGGTGATTTTTATCTCACTAGGCACATATATGAACACACACACACAAACAGCTCTGCTGCTCAGCTCTCTCACCCATGGCTCTCGACTCTTCCGTTTTTTATACTTGCCGCTTCTCACTGAAACAAACAAAACTCCTGCACAGGTGTAGATCCTCAACACTCACTTTTCCCAGCTCAGCCCTCCATTCACAAACTCCACCCTCCATTCCCAGCTCCGCCCTCCATTCCCCATCCTGCTGCAGACTCCCCCCATGCCAAGAGAGGAAATCCACCACATCCAGCTACGCCCCCGGCCTGTAGACCACCTCAAACTTAAACGGCTTAAGTGCCAGATACCAACGAGGGATCTGCACGTTGGCATCCTTCGTGTGGTATAGCCACTGAACCGGGGTGTGGTCTGAACAGATTGTGAAGGCTCATCCCAACAGATGGTATCAGAGGGTGAGGACTGCCCACTTGATGGCCAGACACTTTTTGTCAATCTTGATCTACTTACTCTTTCCCTCCTAGAGTTTGCGGCTTATGTACAGCATGGGGCGCTCCTCCCCCTCCACCACCTGGGACAATACGGCCCCTAGCCCTCTGTCTGGTGCGTCAGTCTGCAAAAACATACGGGAGAGAAGTTAGGTAAAAGTGGTCCACCACAGAGCACAGCTTTTACCTGAATAAAAGCCTGTTGGCACAGCTCCGTCCACTAGTTTGGCTCCGGCACGCACTTTTTAGTGAGGTCAGTCATTGGGCTGGTGACATCTGAATATTAACCTACATTAATAGTCAGCCAGCCCCAGAAACTGTCTCACCTCCTCTTGGGCAGACTGTAATCGCTGCTGTCTTATCAATTTGGGGATACATCTGCGCATGGCTCAAGTGGAAGATGCTGTTCTTCCACCCATTCAATTGCACACTTCTTCAGGTTTGCTGTGAGTCTTGCCTGGCTCAATGATCTCAGGCCAGCCCTCAGATGCTTAATGCGTCACTGCCAATCAATATTATAAATAATAATGTCATCCAGATAGGCAGTGGAATAGGCAGTGTTCATAGGATTTCGTCCATGAGTTGTTGGAACATCCCTGGGGCTCAGAGCAACCCAAAAAGAAGTGTCACAAATTGGTGTAAACCAAACAGAGTGTAAAAGGTCATTTTCTCATGAGATATGGAAGTCAAGGGGATCTGTTGATATCCCTTTGTCAAATCCAGTGTCGAATAAATGTGAGCCATACTTAACCAGTCAAGCAGTTTGTCAAATTTAGACACTGTATTGACTTTTATAAAGTCCACACAGAACCGGACCGAGCAGTCTGCCTTGGGAACCAGGACCCGGACCAGGACAGTGGTGACTGTACCAACCGCTGTGGGACTCCTCAATTACCCCCATATCGAGCATGGTCGTGAGCGCTTCCCACACCACTTTTTTTTTTAGTGTGGGGGAATGATAGGGGTGGCTGTGTACTACCACACCTGGGGATGTCTCAGTGTGGTGTTCTGTGAGATTATTGTGACCAGGTAGAAGCGAAAACATGTCGGAAAATTCTGCCAGCAACTTGCCAACCTCTGTGATTTGGGATGGTGAGAGATGGTCTCCAAAAGGTACCAGGGTGGATTGAGCCTCCATTTTTAGATTCACCTCCAGTTCTAGCTCCACCCTCTCCAGAACAACCATCACCAAAGCCATGGGGACCACCTCTCTCCATGATATAAGGAGGATGAGATGGTATATCTGCTGTGCCCTACCTCTATCTGTTCGCCTTACCTCATAGTCAATGTTCCCAACTCACCATGTGACCTTGAAGGGACCTTGCCACTTGGCGAGTAGTTTAGAGCTTGATGTGGGTAATATGAGCACCCTTATTATACAGCCAGGATTGACATTCTTGTGTCTGTAGCAAATTCTCCTATGTTAATGCTGCATGCATCCCACACTGTGCTACATTGTTGCAGGGCCCATCCACATACAGTCCCCTCAACAGCATTTAAATTCTGGGCAATTTATCCCCAAAAAGTGGATGGGTGAGGCGGGGACTAACCACCACCTCTATTTTGTACTTTTTCCCTGGAATTGGCTCAAGACGACCACCAGGGGATATTCGTGCACATCCCCATGCACACACCTCACCTGCACCCAATATTAGATTAGATTAGATAAGATTCAACTTTATTGTCATTGTTCAAAGTACATATACAAAGCCAAGAAAATGCACTTAGCATCTAACCAGAAGTGCATAAGTGGCATATTTACAATAAATTACAAATAAGGATATATAGCTGTGAGGGTGATATGTACAGAGGAATGGATGACTTATGTACAGGAGGTGCAGTAGGTATTATAAATAGTGATAAATGTGATCTATATATGTATGCAAAATCAGTGTACAGTGGTGAAGACATGTTAAGAATATAACGGGAATATGAACAGGATATACAAATGAATATATACATACATGCATATTATATATGTACACTCATATGCATGTATGTACGTACAGTAGTGCAAAAACCACATTATAATTTATGTAGTGCAAAGAAGCAAGATGAATAAACAGTGAAGTAACTGAAAACAGATATTACAGTGAACGGTGTGATCAGCCGTTCAGTGTGGAAACAGCCACGGAGAAGAAGCTATTTCTCAGTCTGTTTGTGTGGGTGCTAAGGCACTGGTAGTGCCTTCCAGATGGGAGGAGGGTAAATAGTCCATGATTCAGGTGAGAGTGTCATTGATAATGCCGTAGCCCTCTGCAGGCAGCGTTTATTGTAAATGCTCTCGATGGTGGGTAGCTGAGTGCCAGTGATGCGTTGGGCGGTTTTCACCACCCGCTGAAGGACTTTTCGTTCTGTTGCGGTGCAGTTGCCATACCAGACTGAGATGCAGAGATGAGTTGATGATGATGCTCTCAATGGTACAGCGGTAAAAGTTCACGAGAATCTTGGAGCAGAGGTGGGCCTTTTTCAGTCTCCTCAGAAAATAAAGGCGTTGTTGTGCCTTTTTAACCAGAAAGGAGGAGTTCATGGACCAGGTGAGGTCCTCAGAGATGTGGATCCCAAGGAACTTAAAGCTGGGTACACGCTCAACAGTAGCTCCGTTAATGTGAATGGGAGTATGAGTGTGATTCCCAGCACTTCTGAACGGTGCAGCACGGGGTCAGCAGAGTTGAAGTGCGCCTCAATCCGCTGTTTGTGTTCATGTTTGGCTTTGCAGATTCCCCTCCTCGGATTGGCCCTGGTGATGCTGTAGGCCTCCCTGTCTCTGGACCTGAAGGCTGTGTTGTGTGCTTTGAGCAGAAGGCGAACCTCACGGTTCATCCAGGGCTTCTGGTCGGGGAACATTATAATTGTTTTCTGCGTGGTCACCTGGTCCACACATCTGTTGATGTGCTCCAGAACAGAGTTGGTGTAGGTTTTAATGTTGGTGTCTGAGTCTACGGTGGCCTGGTCAGAAAATTCACTCCAGTCAGTGTGTGAGAACTGCTGCTAGAGAGCGGCGTCAGCCCCGTCCAGCCAGACTTTACCAGTCCTGATTGTGGGTTTCACACGTTTGATGATTGGAGAGTACTTGGGCAGCAGAAACAATGAAAGATGGTCAGATTGTCCAAGGTGGGGGAGGAGTGTGACTTTGTAAGCATCAGCCACATTAGTGTATACATGGTCCAGAGTTTTGTGTCCTCTAGTGAAGCAGGCGACATTCTGTTGAAACTTTGGCAGAACAGATCTTAAGTTGCAGTGATTAAAATCCCCAGCGACGATAAAGGCTCCGTCAGGATGCACTGTCTGCAGATTGTTAATAGCAGCACTAAGTTCTTTCATGGCCATATTAGCTTTTGCATCCGGGGGACATACACTGCTATCACAACAACGCATGTAAACTCGCGTGGTAAATAAAAGGGTCTGCACTTAATAATCAGGTATTCAAGATCAGCAGAGCAACAGGAACCAACAGTGATAGAGACAGTGCAAAATGTTTTGTTTACATAGATACATAAGCCCCCACCTCTTTTTTTTACCTGTGGCTGCTGCTTCTTTATCAGCCCTGAAAATAGTGTGCCCCTCCAGCTCCGGCACGCGGTCCGGGATGCTGTTGTTAAGCCAAGTTTCAGAGAAAACCATTATATTACAGTCCGTAATCTGTCTCTGTGTAAGTGTCCAAATTCTGAGCTTGTCCAGTTTGTTAGTCAGGGACCAAACATTGGCGAGAAAAACACTTGGAAGCGCTGGACGTTGTGGATTTAGCCTTAGCTTAGCTCGTAGCTCGTAGCCCTCCGCTTTTCTCCCGTCTTTGTTTATGGTCCCTACGCCGGACTCTTCTGATTGGAACAAGGGGCTCGCTGTGTGGAGACTTCCTCACAAGCTCCAGTGGTAACTGGTCAAAGAAAACGTAGTTCGAAACAGAGTTAGTGTACGCATAATTGATGATAAGTAGTGACTGGCTGTCGTATGTTAAAATCGCACGACTAAATCAAAAACATACAGGTGATTAGTAGGTAAATTACCACTAATACGGTTATTACTAATACTTGCGATGTGTACACACCACCGTCTTGGTCAATATAGTATGCTGCACCCAATGCCTCACCTTGAACCAGTTACTCTAACCAGTGGCAGTTTGATTACAGCCTGAATCCACCGATATGTACAGTACGTCCCAGCTCAATCGAGGCAGCCTGCAGTGCATCAGGGACCCGAACCGTTTGCCCCACCTACATTATGTAGCATTGATCTTGGAAATGCCCTGTTTCCTGCAATGCCAGCACACTGGCCCAGGCCCTACTCCCACACCTCTGGCCCCAGAGTCACCAACCTGAGGGGGAGAAGAGACAGACATGGGGGAAAGGGAGGAGTAGGGAAATGGCCCCCTTTTCCATGGTGCAGGGCTGGGAAGGGAAGAGAGACAAAAGGGGAAGAACCAGTGCAAGAGAGAGAGGGAGGTTACCCCAGCTACAGCGCCAAGTGGTCCACTGCCAGTTCAATTCAATTTTATTTGTATAGCGCTTTTAACAATGGACATTGTCATAAAGTATTCACAAAAAATGTGATTTTATCCCTAATGAGCAAGCCAGTGGCGACGGTGGCAAGGAAAAACTCCCTGAGATGATATGAGGAAGAAACCTTGA
>CM074980.1:10388537-10408149 GCA_037576825.1 Pangasius krempfi | reverse complement strand
AACTATTACAGCATAACTAAAAGGAGAACCAGAGGGAGACAAAGACGTGAGAGATCCCTGGTGTGCAAAGCTCACAGACTACACCTTCGGCACCACGCTCCTCTGCCAGCAGCCACCTTTGACAAGTGCCAAGCTCACTGAACGTCAGTGAGTGGAAACAGTGGTGTGACTGGAAGCTGTTGGGCCATGAGCTGGGCTTCCACCGACAGTAGCAGAAGCAAGCAAACCAACCACTGAGAGTCTGGCCAGCCCCACGCTTCCAGGGCACACTTGAAGATTGTCCTGCAGTCCCATATTGGAGAGCGTGATGTGGGGCATGGCAGTGGTAGCCGCCATGGCTGCTGCTGGAGTACCTGTCGGCTGGACCAGGCTCCGTAGCACCTGCTGGTCCTCTGCTTGGGCTTGGAGAAGGGTCTAGAAGCACTGCTCCTGCTCCATGCGCAGCTTGAGGACTCCAGAAGACCTCTGAAGAGGTGCTGTGGTCGCGGGCACCAAGACGTTAACAGCAAATCCTTTAAGTCCTGTAAGTTGTGAGGTGGGGCCTTCATGGATCAGACTTGTTTGTCCAGCACAGCCCACAGATGCTCGATTGGATTGAGATCTGGGGAATTTGGAGGTCAAGTCAACACCTTGAACTCTTTGTCATGCTCCTCAAACCATTCCTGAACAATGTTTGAAGTGTAGCAAGGTGCATTATCCTGCTGAAAGAGGCCACTAACATTAGAGAATATCATTGCCATGAAGGGGTGTACTTGGTCTGCAACAAAGATTAGGTAGGTGGTATGTGTCAACGTAACATCCACTTGAATGCCAGGACCCAAGATTTCCGAACAGAACAATGCCCAGAGCATCACACTGCCTCCGCCGGCTTGCCTTCTTCCCATAGTGCATCCTGGTGCCATCTCTTCCCCAGGTAAGCGAAGCACACTTACCTGGCCATCCACACGATGTAAAAGAAAATGTGATTCATCAGAGCAGGCCACCTTCCTCCATTGTTCCATGGTCCAGTTTTGATGCTCATGTGACCATTGTAGGTAAATATTTGTAGGTATGTAGGTAAATATAAATTTTTTCCTAAATATTATTTTTTACTTTAATCTGTTTCAATACTTTTGTTCACCTAAAAATTAGGTGGTCTGCCACCAGTGGTGCTATGTTCTAAGTTGTCCAACACATCTAGATATAAATGTCTTCAGTGTATAGCAAACACATATGTATTGCTGTTCCAATACTTTCAGTGGGGACAGTTTATGTTCTTGTAGATAGTAACAAGTTGAAGAGGGCTTCAAGGCTCACTTAAGCCCCCTGTTGGGAGATCCAGCTTCTCCAATTTCCCCTTGTGTTTGCTATCAAAGATCTTTAAGCCCCAATTGAAGTCCAAATATTAAATGCACCACAGTGACCAAGATGTCACAGATGTCTCTAAAAGCAACACTTAGTTGGCTCACCTGAAATGCTGTTACTTATCTTTAGGAAGATAGCCCTCCACTTTTTAAATTTATTTTGTTTCAGCTTTGTTGTTTTTTTCCAGTATTATTGCCCATAAAGTGGTTATTCTCTTTTTTTTAAAGTCAACAATCAAGAGAAGACTTCACCAGAGTAAATACAGAGAGTTTACCAAAAGATATAAACCATTGGTAAGTGTCAAAATCAAGAAAACTAGATTAGAGTCTGGCAAAAACATCTAAAAATCCCAAAGAAATCTGGAACAACATCCTATGAATAGATAAACTTGTACCAGAATGATGGAAAAAAAAAGAGTCGGAGGAACGGAAGGAACTGCTTATAATTCCAAGCATACCACCTCATCCCATGGTGTGGGCATTGCCATACTGGCTGCCAGTGGGAGCTGGTTCCCTTGTGTTTATTATATGACTCCTGGCAAAATCAGCCGGATGGATTCGGAAGTGTATAGGGCTATATTATCTCCTCACTTTCAGCCAAATACTTCAAAACTCATTAGACAGTGCTGCACAGTGCAGATGGTGAAGCATGCTTCAAAAGCAACTCAAGTCAATCACCTGGCGTGAATCCAATTTAGCATGCATTTAACTTGCTGAAGGCAAAGCCAAAAATGGATGAGTGCACTTGGCATTCCAGTTCATCCCAAAGGTGTTCAATGGGGTTGAGGTCTGGGCTCTGTGGAGACCACTCAAGTTCTTCCACTCCAAACTTGGCAAAGCACACAAAAGATTTCAATATGTAGTCTTTTTTTTTCCTTCAAATTTTTCATTACACTCTTCCTTAAAAGTACACTCTTCCTACTTCCACAGTCATTAAGAGTAATTAGCAGCCAGGTGTTATTAATGAAATGCACAAGATTAGTTAATCATCAGAAAGTGTGTCTACCTCTATACAAGCGGTCTTTTTGGCAGTTTGGTGTTCTGTAGCACTCAGGTGTGTGTCTACATTATGCCAAGAAGAAAGGACATCAGCCATGACCTCAGAGAAGCAGTTACTGCTCAGCAATCTGGGAAGGTTATAAGGTTAACTCCAAACAATTTACAATTCACCATTCTACAGCGAGAAGGATTGGAGGGCCTTCAAGACATTTGGCAATCTTCCCAGGAGTGGGCATCCCATCAAATTCAGCCCAACATTAGACCATTTAATGTTCAGAGATATAAAGAAAAACCCAAAAGCTACATCATGTGGCCTACAGGCCTCTGTAAGCATATCAAATGTTTGTCATGTTTATGTCATGTTCATGACAGCACCTGGGCCAAGATTGGGTCATGCAACAAGACAGTGATCCAAGGCACACCAGCGAATTGACATCTGAATGGCTAAAGAAGAAAAAAAAATGCTGTTGGAATGGCCAAGTCAAAGTCCAGAACTCAAACCAATTGAGATGCTGTGGTGAGATCTTATGGCTGCTGTGCATAAACAAATGCCCTCAAACATCAATGAACTTAAGCAATGTTGTAAAGAAGAGTGGGCAAACATTTCTCCAAAACAATGTGTGAGACTCCTACAGAAAACATTTACTGCAAGTTATTGTTGTTAAATACACCAATCAGCCATAACATTAAAATCTTCACTGACAGGTGAAGTGAATAACATTGATTATCTCATTACAATGGCACTTGACAAGGGGTGAGATATATTAGTCAGCAAGTGAATACTCACTTCTCGAAGTTGATGTGTTGGAAGCAGGAAAAATGGGCAAGTGTAAGGATCTGAGTGACTTTGACAAGGGCCAAATTGTGATGGCTAGACAACTGGGTCAGAGCATCTCCAAAATGACAGGTCTTGTTCCTGGTATGCAGTGGTATGCAGTACTAGTACCTGGTATGCAGCACCTACCAAAAGTGTTCCAAGGAAGGGCAAGTGGTGAACTGGTGACAAGGTCATGGACGCCCAAGGTTCTCTGATTCGTGTGGGGAGTGAAGGCTAGCCTATCTGGTCTGATCAAGTTTTCATTTACATCTTGTATATGGCCAGGTACATTTGTGTCACTCACCTGGGGAAGAGATGGCACTAGGATGCATTTTGGGAAGCAGGCAAGACAGCAGAGGCAGTGTGATGCTCTATGCAATGTTCTCCTGGGAAATCTTTGGTCCTGGCATTCATTTGGATGTTACTTTGACACTTACCATGAACTTACCATGAGCAGGCCAAGTACACCACTTCATGGCAACGGCATTCCCTATTGGCAGTAGCCTCTTTCGACAGGATAATGCACCCTGCCACACTGCAAAAATTGTTCAGGAATGGTTAGGGAAACATGACAAAGAGTTCAAGTTGTTGACTTGGCCTCCAAATTCTCCAGATCTCAATTCGATCGAGCATTTGTGGGATGTGCTGGACAAATAAGTCTGATCCATGGAGGTCCCACCTTGCAACTTACAGGACTTAAAGGATATGCTGCTAATGTCTTGCTGCCAAATCTGGTACACAGGGTGTACTTAAGTTTTCCCACCTAGTTTCTGAATGTTGGTTTACTTTTTTTTTTAAAAATGACTACATATTGAAATCTGTTATTTGTTTGTTTATAGAAGTTGGTGAGGGCAACAGTATTGTTATTTAGGCCCAGATAAATAAAAACATAGAAATGAAGGAGGGTGTACTTTCCTTTTCCCATGATTGTGTGGATGTGTACACACGTGCGCGCGCGCGCACACGCACACACACACACACACACACACACACACACACACACACACACACACACACACACACACACACACACACACAAAACAGCCCTGTTCAGACAGAGAGAGAAAGAAAAAAAAGCATGTTAAATAAGCATCCAAAAATGAGAGACAGGTGTGCCACATTAATTTGCTCATTCCCCCACACTCCCTGCTAAACCATGTCCCCACTTGCCACACATGGTTTATAGGTCTACAATTGAGATCTTCTCTCCCTGTGGGATTCCATAGGAGGTGCCAGTACAATCATATCCTCTAAATGCATGGGTAAACTCTTTAAGCAATACTACTGGGCTGGTCTCCAAAATATATAATGGACTTGTATAAGTGCATAATAAGACACTTGGGGTGATGGAAACTTAAATGGACTAGAATTGGACCTTGATTGGGACACCTTTGGATGAACATATTTATGACCCCAAAGAATACAGCACATCAGCTTATGCATTACAAATTTCTTTATATGTTTTACATCTCATCTTATAAACAATTCAAAATAAAATATTATGAGAACTCACAATTAGGAAAAAAAATTCATGTCTTCTGGGAATGGCCATTGTCTATTGGACACCAATGACCATGGTCTCACGTGGTGTCATTTCTTAGTACGGTCCTAGGATTCCCCATTCTAAAACGCACATTTCTTTTTCTATTAAATGATCACTCTTCCTTAAATCTCAGATTATCTTTGCAGGATTAAATGCAGCATAGAAAACAATAATTCATTCATGGCTTACCCCAGGTGCTCAATCAGTGCAAAAGTGGCACGATCACTACAGATGCATAGTCATTATAGAGAGATTACTCCTGAAGAAGCAGTGAAGGCACATGCTGGCATTATAGAGGTTTAGAATACCCTTATAGCATGCCTCACTAATCCACTAACTCTTAGAACCACAAGTAACTGTAGTATACATTATGATTGAATGTTGGATATATCTGTGTACAGTCAGGTGCATAAGTATTTGGACAGTGACACAATTTTCAGAATTTTGCCTCTGTACACCACCACAATGGATTTGAAATGAAGCAATCAAGATGTAATTGTATAGACTTTTAGCTTTAAATAAAGGGGTTTAACAGAAATATTGCATTAACCATTTAGGAATTACAGCCATTTTTACAGAGTCCCTCCATTTTCACAGGCTCAAAATTAAGCAGTTTTATGGCGAGGTGTGGCCTGTTTACTCTTTACAAGATTCCAAGCAATGAATTTGCATTTGGTAGCTGTTCATGGAAACTTTCAATATGCTGTCCAAAGAGGTATTGATGCAAGTGAAGGAGGCTATCATTAGGCTGAAAAAACAAAATAGACCTATCAGAGAAAGAGCAGAAAAGTTTAGGAGTGTCCAAATCAACAATTTGGTACCTTTGCGCCTGTGAAAATGGAGAGAGACTGTAAAAATAGCTGTAATTCCTAAATGGTTAATGCAGTATAGTAAACCCCTTGAATTAAAGCTGAAAGTCTACACTTCAATCACATCTTGATTGCTTCATTTTTAAATCCATTGTGGTAGTGTATGGGGGCAAAATTAAAAAAATTGTGTCACTTTCAAAATATCATGGACCTGACTGTATGTATGTGGGCAGCTATATATATATATGTGTAAAATTGTTTTAATTATTAAAAGTGCTTTTTTCCTTTTTCCTGTAATTTATTGTATTTGAATTCAGCAAGGCTCTGGCAGGTTGTGGAAAGATTGAGTTAATTCTTCTTTATATTATGTCTTATAATCAGAGGATTTCCAAAGGACATTTCTCAAATGTTGCTTAGATTTATGTGAACTGGTTTTGTCTCAAAATAACAAAAAAATAGAAAAGTACAAGAATATTTGAAGTAAAAGTCAGAATTTGACATGCGTCATATAATAGCACTTTTTACCACACTGTGGGCAGTGGGGAGCGGAATGGTAGAAGTTGATCATCAAAATAACCAGTGCAAAAAATCTTGGAGAACTTCACAACAAGAGGATAAGAATGCAACATGGCAGGTCTTTGTCCATGCTGGAGCCTAGATAATAAACTCTACAGGCCATTTCTCCAGATTTGAATTAATTGTGCCTGGTTATGGCATGTAAGCAGGGCCCATTTCTTTCCTCCTTTTAACCACTGTTTGCCATATGTTAAAGCCCCAGACTCTTGACAGCCATTCCCCTAAATATGAGCCATGCAGAAAAAGAAATGCATGTTTCTGGGCCCCAGGCTCCTTGCTATATTTAGTCACTAGTATTATTTTTACACTGACATTTTGAATGGTGGCACTAATGAGAGAGACTGAGTTTGCTGCCAGAACTCAAGCCAGTAATATCCCACCTAGCATAGTACGTAGTGCAACAATTTAACAACTGTGGTAATTCCAATAAAACATTCATAAGGCTGTGGGTAGTTATGTTAGGCATTCAGGCCCATGTATATAGTTTTCCCTTTGTGATGTTTTCCTTTCTCTAGCCACCTCCACTGGATCTCTGGAAGGTCTGGAGAACAGAGAAGGAGGTGTTTGCAAAACAAGGTCCATGAAAGTCATCATGAAGGTCAGCCAAAGTAAGTGAACACCAAAATTACATTATCATTAGCGACTCTGTACCCCTTATATTTCGATAAAGTGCACTGGAAGCCTAACAGCAAATGTACAAGCAATAGCTTGTAACGTTTGTAATTTTTATATTTCAGATATATTTTGGCATCCCATAATGCTTACAGGTTCAAGAAAATATTTAATATGAAAAGTGCTGTTCACATAGATTTAACTGAAATAGGATAAACCACAAACATCAGGCATTTGATTTGTCTGATTTAAAATTTGACAGCAAAAAATTCACACCACTTGTTTGAGAGGTCTGACAATGAAATAATACAGCGAGAATGGGTAAGAAAATCTACATACCAGGATTTCTTAATTGCATGTTTGGGGTCTGGTGTGGAAACCTACAAAACAGAAATATATGCCCAAGACAGAATGGCTGAATGGGAGCCAGCTGGGGCCCTTGAAATGGATGAGTGATAAAGTACGTTTTTCAGATGAGTACCTATGACTTCACAATGTAAGAACCAGGTTTAACAAGCTCCTGTCCATAAACTCTGTCGCCTCAGGCATAGGAACTTACAGTCAGCCCCTGTTCCCCACCTATTTAAACAGTCTTTTGATTTTAGTCCTGCTAAAACATTAGCATGTAGGGTTAGAAAAAACAGCTATTTATAACCTCTGTAGGAAATTTCATGCTGCAATTATATACAGTGGAGCTCTTTAATCATAGAGACACTTGACAATATATGGTTCTAACACGTATTATCATGAATAATTCAAGCCCAGTGGGTATAAATTGTTTGTCTGTTTATCTTTGTACTTGTAGCAAATTAAAGGGATTAGTGAGACCTCAGCTTCATCTTTGATCACTGACATTCTGGCCAGAGTCACAGTCCTCCTGAGCATGAAAAAAAATGGCTGTGCCTAACCTAGTAAGACCATTAATTTTCTGCTGTGTTGCTGGAGTCCCCACATGTAGCTAAACAAGCCATTGCATTCAGAACAGCCATAGCTCAAAAATTCTGAACTTGCATCTTTGTGTGCATTTGATAGAGCTCACCTCACAATGCATTATGGATAGCTGGAAAAAATAATAAGTTCCCCTGGCATGTCACTCAAACCCAGTTGGCAGACAATTAATGAATATTTATGGCACAGAAACAGATAACAGAAAAAACAGGGATTTCAAAATGTGGCATTATGGCAAAAGCAGACACCTTCAGCAGCTGACGTGCACAATCTCAAGCAGTTCTCACCCCTCTGAGTAAAACCCACGATGACCTCTATGGGACAGATACAAAGCACAGTGCTATCAAGAGTGATCTTGCAACGATACCACAGATGACACAAACGACAATGGAAAGCCTAGAGGAGCCTCCCAGTCCTTCACACACACTACCATGGTCCAAACCCACCCATTCAAAATACTCAGATATGAAGAACAGGAAATAAGGGATGAGATTTGATAGCACAGTAAGGGTTCATCAGACTGGGATAACAGTTCTCTGTTTAAACACCACCTTTACCCCCTGATTTCATGTGAGCACAGTTGGAAGAGTGCTTCAGAGGAAGTCAGTCACAACCTAGAGGACATGCTGAACCGAGCCGGTGTAACCACCATCTTACAGCCTGTTTCCCCTTCTTATTCTGACATTGCATGTTTCCAGAAAGACTCTAAGCTACTGCAGTAAATAAGACATATTATTGCCTTTTATCAGCATAAATAATGATTAACATAAAAATCTATCAGATATGAGTGTGCAGTCTTTCCTTGTCCTACACACATTTTTTTGTGTGGCTTGGACATAAAGCACATTCTGCCACGTTTGTTCAATATGCAGGCCACATTTAAAACAATCTCTTCCCGTAGGCCTGTAGTTGTGATGCATTTCACAAATGTGGGAAGTCAGCCTTTATACAGTCCAGAATGCTGCTTCTCTAGTAGCCAGTGGATTTATTTAGGAGAATGCTTCTTGAGGAATTCATAGATATTCATGCAAATACGTGATGGTCTTCTTGGTAATGAGGGTACTTCATATTAAAAAATATAGTAATGTGACATACATCCTGTTATGTGTACAGGATTTAATATACTACCGCAAACAGTAAAGAAGATATATGGTATTCATATATTTAATTTGTCTTAAAGCAATGATGCCTTAAACATGACATTGTTACAAGTGGTTCTCATAGATACCTTTATTTAATTACCAGTAAAAGAAAGGTGTCTGAAAGTAGGAAATATTTAATAAGAGCTTTTGTTTTTGTTTCCTACCCTAACAAATTCTGCTGATGAGAAGCTGAAATATTAATATTTGGCCATGTTCTCCATGTAATATGAAAGTGGGTGGGATGCATATTTTATTAGGCTTTTGTTGTTCCTCCTTTTATCTCTCTCACAGACCCGAACATGCCAGTGCCAGACACAGAGCAGGCAGAATCCTCTGTACCTGAACCTGATGCTGGTTTAAACCCTGCAAAATCAGACCAGGAAGGACCCCTGGAAGCTGGAAACACTGGTATGACCTTATTATTATCTTAGTATCCTCTCTTAAGTACAACTAGAACCAGAACAAAGAGAAACAGAGATAGAGCCCTGTGCATCCATTAAGGTTAGTCATCAGGGTGGTTTTAGGTAAAAACAGTGGCACCTGTCATCTGCACTTTGGAACAATTTAACAAAAAAGTCTTCTTGTCTCCTCAGATTTCAGCACAAGGGTAGTGGTAGCTCAGTGCCCATTGGACTTCTGATCAGAATATCATGAGTTCAAATTTCATATGTGCTGCCACTGCTGGGCCCTTGAGCAAAGCCCTTAACCCTTAACTGCTCAGTTTTATATGTACGTATAAGTCGATAAGAGTTGGATAAGAGAGTCTGCCAAATTCTGTAAATGTAATCTCAATAGAAACTTGCACAGGCCTGTCTGGTTGTGAGGCTGAGTCCACCCAGGACAATAAATAAATTTGTCCAGTAAAATGATTAAATAAAATCAGATGTGCAGTATGCCCATGTCTGCGTTATTCCCACAGAATCCAGATTTTACCATATTTCAGCATTTTTGTGCTCATTTTTGTGGTTTTGCAAAAGATGACAATATACAGGTGCATTTGTCATAATCTTTTACATTGTTTTTGAATTGTATTTCAGTCACTACTTATCAAGTTTCAAAGCACAGAGTGTTTATCCTGTTTATCCTGTGGCTGTCCACTTGCAGTTTAATTAATGTAAAAATAAAACATTGGGCTGTTGAATGACCTGAGTATAAAGGCCAATTCACAGGACATAGTTTTCAGTTCAAACAGCGCCTCTGGACGTGTGACTCACACCTTTCAGAATGAGACCCTGTCCATCTTCCAAATTTCAGAAACATAATTTAAAATCACATATTCTTAATTTTTCAATAGTCTGTGAAATTCTTAAGTAACATATCATAAAACAAACTATTAGTCATAATACTGCTTATATTATGTGAGGCGAAATAAACATCTAAACTTAATCAAGCCCACACTCCCTCTGAAAAAGTTGCTTTCTATTTATCTTGAATCAGAGAGGCTACAGGTATTAAAAAAGACATGCTTCTCCTAATCATGCTTTTTACAAGCTATTAGGCTCGTGTATTACTAGAGTACTAGCATACTAGTCAGTGCTAGTACTTTTACATCTGTACCGACAAACACACACACTTTTTTTACATTTAAATTACAGTGTCTTTTTGATATTCCTTTTTTATAGACACCATCAACCAGGAGAACAAGAATGACAGCATAGAAGGCATATTGGGCTCCAAGATTGCTGTGTTCTTATCTATTGGCGCCGGTTGTGTCATCTTCCTCATCCTCATTGTGCTCCTCATTGTTCTGCTCATCAAAGTGCGCAAGCGTTCACAAAAGCCCACACAGCCACGGCCAACCGCTCTCTCACTCAGCACACTGGCCACCCCCAAGATTGTGGGGGGCAGTGGCTCTGAGCCCAGTGACGTCATCATTCCTTTACGGACAGAGAACAGCTACTGCCCGCATTATGAAAAACTTAGTAGGGATTATGGGCATCCTGTCTATATAGTGCAGGAGATGCCACCCCAGAGCCCAGCTAACATTTACTACAAGGTGTGATCCTGGAAAAACTAAGATCACGTGTTTTTTCTGTTAGACTTCCATTAAAGGAGCTTTTTGTGAGCTGCAGAGTTTTTTTGTTACCTTAACCTCGGACAAGGGAAGATTTTGTAAAATAAGGAGGTGAAGGGAAGTGACCATAAGAGAAACATTTGAATGTACAGCCTGTATGAAAAGAAGATGATAAAATAGTTTGTTATTGTAGGCTAAAGGTGAACTTTCTACCTGTTTCTTCTTCCTTAGTTTTCATACAGGGTGTACTGGGTAAAGTGCTATTTAGAGTGATCTCAAGTTACATGATACGCTTATTGGCTTAGAGCAAAAAAATTGTTTCCTGTGCAATACTCAAGAAACAAAGCATCTAGAAACCATACACTGAACCCAAGAACATGTTTTAGATGTTTGTTATTAAATCCTGCTATTTCTGGTCGACCATCTGGTCGTACTTGGAGCCTTTTTAAATGCTCAGGTAACGTGGCAGAAGGAGGACATATAAAGGAGAACATATGTTTGCCTTACTATTTTTGATGAAATTCAGTGTAAGTGTTGATTTTTAGCTTTGTCTTAGGCATGTTTTTCCCACAATGTAATGTAACAATTCACTTTACAATCCCTGTTGCAAACATGCATACTAAACAATCATTCAACTGTTCTTTTACATAGCACAGTTTAGTGAGGTTTTAATCAGAATTAAATTTATAAATTCAATCAAATATTGTGGGCTGCAGTGTAGCTGGAAGGAAACTTGTATGTCAAAAGCAAAAGTTAAGAGACAAAAATTAAATATCATAGCCTGAAGAAATGTGGCTTAGATGTGAATACTGGAAGAGATGAGAGAAACACAGATTATCAGACATTTTTTCCAAAATATAAATACAAATAAGTTCCTTTTGGTCATTATGACAAAGGGTGAGCATGTGGTCTTGTGACAATTTAATCATCTCAATACAAGACAATATTGGAGGTTATTTTGTTTGTCTTTAAAGTAAATCATGATCATTTTCAAATTTTGAAGGTTACTGTCTGTTTAACTTATCAAGAATAAATTTAAATCAAAGTCTGGGACAGAATTTGTAAGAGAATATTCAAACATTTCTTTTTATTAAAACAGTTTCTTTTTATTAAAAAAGTAGGCAGCATAGTAAAGGACGGTCATCCATGTTAAAAGAATTAATAAAAAAATGAATAAATTAATCAATCAGTTGATTTGATTAATTAATAACAGTGAAGTTAATGAATAAATGAATGGATGAATTAATAAATTATTAAATTATTAATACCGACACAATCTTTTAACAGTAAAACTTTGACTTCCTCTTGCCCTGTGTTTATCTCCATAGACTATGATTGTAGACATAGTCCTTATATTAAAAAAAAAAAAAAAAAAAAAAAAGAAATACAGCATCAGCATCTCTAGGAGAGTGGAAGTAATTCCCATTGTCTTCTGGGAGTGTTTCCTTTTTCTTTTACTGTTTTATTTTTAGGTAATGTCTGTTATTTACAATTTGGCAAAAATAAAATACATATTTACTCAATGTACTCATTTTGAGTCAATGGAAATATGTGGATAAACAATAAAAAGAAAAACTAATTTACCTGAGTGCTGTGTAAGCAAAGAATACAGAATTTTTGTTTTTTAATTATGTTTTTTGTAAATAGTTGTCTCTTTAAATTGCATTTTGTATAAATTCTCTTTTTTAACTTTTCTTAGTGGGACAAAGCTAAAATTTCAGTACTCTATGAGAGACTGATGCACAGCATCCAGACATACCCAAAGTGCCAGACATGTTCAGTGTATCCTGTTACGTTCTTTAATACGGGCAATGCTTTTTTTTTTTTTTTTTACATATTTTTCCATTTAAGATAGACGTTGTTGAACCCAGATACCAAATTAAAAATCTAAAGCATTCTACTTATGGACATGGAAGATAACCAGAAAAATACATCATCTCAATATGGTCGCAGCTATGAGCTTGCCACCATTTTTAACCACCATTTATCTCTAACAAGCACTTAGATTAGCACCTAAATTATAGCACTAGATTCTATTTTGGGACACCCAAAAAGGCAGTGCCTTTAACTGTGTGCACGTTAAATTAATAGCACGTTTGTTTTCAGGTTGAATATATACATAGTGAGGTTTACCTTGCCATGTCTCTGGCATTCTGATAAATCAGAAGGTATGTGAACTTTATGAACTTTACCTCATTCCCCAGCTCTGTCTTTCAGTGGCTTCTGGGAACAAGAAAGTACATGACATGATGGCACCTATATTGCTGAGACAACCTTGACTTCACTTTTGTAGGTCCCTGCTATGTGTGCACACTGTCCAAGAGGTCTCATTAATTGCTTGATGGTGGTCAAGCTAAATGCAAAGACCTGTTAATTATTTAAACTTTTTCATAGTTCACTTTTGCATAGTCTCCCAACAACAAAACAGAGCTGAAAAATAAGACACTCTAGGGTTTTACATACATCACTTATCATTATCATTATTTCATAAGGTACCAAGTTCCTCAGGTTTTGCCTAGTATTTCTTTCCCATTTTTAACCAGGAATTCACAGTTCACAGGTATATGTTGGTCTTTTGCTCAGTATTGTGCCATGTGTTACCCCTCACTTCCCTTCCATGGATGTAGTTGATGTGTGGGTTGTTTAGATTTTTTCAGGTTTGTGTAGCTTCATCATGTCAGTGACCCCGGTGGACCTTTTCACTAGATACATTTTGCTTTTACAAAATGGATTGGTGTGACAGCTGTGTCATAGTATTATGTTGGGATGCTTACAAAGCCTAATTTCTTCTCTTTATATCTCCATGTTGCTTTTGTCATGTACACCACTTTTTTTCCTTTTTCCTATGGTGTAATACAAAACAATTTTGAAAAAATTATTAAAAAACTATTTTAAACCTGATATTGCTTGTGTGACAGAATAAAAAATGTTGAGGTGAATTTTCCATTTTGAATTTTGTCTGTTCATTTTTTTTTTTTACAGTAGGAGTATCTTTAAGGAGTACACAGAGAATTAAATGGAAACCTGACAGCTATGATATCTGCTCTTGCTCAAGAAAGAAAGTTTGGAAAAAATAGAAGTATGTCAGACATGTCAGACTTCGACCTGATCCTGGTATCACATATCCAAAGACTAAGACCCCAGGCGTCATAGTGTTGCAGAAGGTTAAATGTTTATCCAACCACTTCAGCCAGTTGACATTAAAAATTGCCTTGTATTGCAGATGTTGGAGAGATGCTCAGAGTTTAAATACTACAGCAGAGAGTGCTGCTTTTCATGGACAGAAAGTCTAGTATATTAGGAGATATTGAGGAATAATGACTATGATTTTTTTTTCTTCTGCCTGCTTGAGTTCTTGCTTTCCATTATTCTTAGTCTTGGAGTCCTAATTGACTTGAGTGGCTCCAAGAACCAAGTTATTAGTCCAAGAGTTATTGTTTCAGTCAAGGCTGGGCAATGGAGATGTACTTGTTCCCATCCTCTTTCACAGAGTGCCCAGTGTTACATTTGTTTTCTCAGAGCTTTCAGTGCATAACCTGTGCATCCATCCAGCTATCATATCCAACCTGGTCTTCGATCTGATTATTTCCAAACCTTTTATTGTGATATTGTACTTTATTATTGCACATGTGCCTGAATCTGTCTTATTGGCAGCTATTCAAACTCAGAAGGCCTTGCAGTCAGTGCTCCCTTGAGTGACCTTGCATGTTGTCATTTCTGATGCCTTCAAATTTGGAGCTTTTTGAAAACAACTATCCTGCCATATATGAGGCTTTTAAGCACAAAATGCTGTCTATGTAAGCAAGCTGTGTAATGCTGGGGAGAGACAGGGTCATGTAATATCAAGTGTGATAAATTGCCTCACCAGATACTTTTCTGACAAATTGGGGATTAAGGTAAAAAGTAGCCGAACCCCAAATTATTAATTTTCTCTACTTTCTCCTGTTAAATAACTTATTTTTTGACATGAAATAAAATTTTAATTGAAGTCAGTTTTTCACAGATATTTAAAATAAGGCATAACTGTTTTGCTGGCACCCTACTGGCAAACCAATATTCTGATATGATACTATTGCATACATTACACATATGTTTTGTGTTCACAATACCAGTATCTTCATATGAAGAGTTATCACAAATGGATAGATCACAGCTCATTTACTGATATGCCTTGGAATCAAGCCTGCACAGATGGACTTGTTCTGAAACCTTAGTCAAAGCAGGATCATGCATGCATGATGAAGATCATGTGAGATTATCTCTTCACAACAACATTTTTGCAAGAGTGACTCAGCTTGCTGCATGCTGGATCTTGTGGATGGTCAGAATTGTTTAGTTTGCATTTTCCTTGCCTGATTTGCTTCCTTCCTTTTATTAGAACTTATTTGCATACTTGTATGCATTCAGCAGGTTTGTCTGTGTCATAGACATTTTTAAACTTTATGGAGTGTCAGATGCTTCAGCAAATATCTCCCTTTATTATAGAAATTCAATAACACTGATAAAGGGAAAGGGAACAGATGGCCTGTGGCAAAGCTTGCCATGGAATGTGAGCTCTGAAATGAATGCAGTGCAGTGTGCATGCCCACAGGTCGGGTCATCTGTTTTTATTTTTCTTTTGGCTACCATAAAACCCACATTGAGTGGAGCCAGTGTGCATTTATTAAAATCTTCCCCTGCCTTTCTCCAGGGCTTAACATTCATTCATTCAAAAGTCAGTACAACAAACTGCTTATGCACCGCAGTGAGGAGGAAGCACAGACACATTCTATATGACAGAAGCTTCCAGTACAGCACTGAGAATTATGGATGCCAAAATAATGTTTTAAGATCTTAACCCATTGAATGATTAGGATGAATTAGTGTAATGCTGGGCTGATAACCAGTTCCCAAGTCCATCAAATGTGACATGAATAAAGCCAAGCAGTGTACTGAGGTCTAGAGCTCTTCTGTATTTTTCTTCTTCCAGCTTACAGAGGGTTTCTGTATTTCACCACAGAATCAACAATGTGACTGTGCCAATTAATATTGTATTTTCATGTCACATGAATATGATTGTTGGATGAGTTAAAAATCTTTGCCATCTTTTCTAGTGCAAATAATCAAGTTGCACAACAGAATTTCATAAGCCAGTGAGATTCATCAAGTCTGCGTAAGGAAAATACATGCAGTTAACACAACACTGCAGCACATAGTGGTGAGGCCATAGTGTTATTGATATGATCCCAGATTTAATCACTGCAAGGAAACCACATGCATAAAGGAGACTTATCTGGAAGGTGGAACATAATGGAGCACAAGGTGTCAGCCTCTCCTGTGTGCCTCTGATATAGCAAGAGTTCATGCATTTTTTTATCTCCTGTCAGCCCACATATTGATGATATTAGACCAAGACATGTATTATCATATCTCTTGGGAGCTGCTGCTCATCAATCAAAATCAAAGTGGAGCCTTTAAAACTGAGGTGGAGGTGGGAAAGTTGTTTGCCATATTTGCTAGTCCACAGGTGCAGGAAGTTTTTTTTAATTATTTTAATATTTTTAGATCCATAAACCCTAGATGAAATTCTGTTGTTAGACATGGTTAGACATGTTTTATATTGCTACATTTTTGCAGGCCAACATGGTGGTCCAGTGGGTAGAGTTTCCACCTCATAGCTCCAGGTTTGATCCTGAGTTTGGGTTACACTCTGTGTGGCAATTCACACAGACCCACTGTAAGTTCTCCACTCACACTGCCCAGATGAGAATGGTCATTCTTGGCAGACATTTGCCATAGGTTTATATCCATAATATTTACACTACATGTCTGTCAGCAATAATCAGAATGGACAAAAGCACAACATAAGAGTCTGGCTAAAGGTACAGTTGATAGTCTAATCTACACACTCCTAAATAGTCTGTTAAAATTGCAGATTTTTGTGATGTCAAAAGTATAGCCAAGATAAATCATGTCAGATCTTTTCCACCTTTAGTGTGATATAGCAATCAACTCAGAATTCAAGTGATAAACAAATAGAAGTATTTTAGGGGGAAAAGAACTTACAGTAACCTGGTTGCATAAGTGTGTGGACACCCTTTTCTAATACGGTGTGTGACTGTGCTTAGAATTAACCAATCACATTCAAATCCTGCTCAAACGCTATCATACACCTGTCATCAATTAAATGATTCTGATTAAAGACTAGCTTTTTCTGTAGCTGTCTAGCTGTTTCTTTGGGATTTTATTGATATTTTCTTAGTTTAAAATTACTGCTGAATCTATGGTCCACAAAGAGCTTACAAAGCATGTACAAAAGGTACTGCCAAAAGGTATTGTTCAGGAGAGGGGTACAAAATAATTTCGAAAACTTTAGATGTACCTTGGAACACTGTGAAGGTCATCAACAATTGTAGAAAATGGGGCACCACATTGACATTACCAAGAACAGGAGGGCCCTCCAAAATAGATCAGGGAGGCTGCCAAGAGACCTACAGCAACTTTAAAGGAGCAGCAGGAATGCCTGGGAGGTACTGGTCACACCCTGCATGTCACAACAATCTCTCATATTCTACACATGCCTGAACTATGAGGTAGAATGAGTAGATGGAAGCGCTTTCTCATGAAAAAGAATATCAAATCCTGCATAAATTTTGCCAAACCACATATAATAACCCCAAAACAATGTGGCAAATGTGTTACGGTCTGATGAGACCAGGGTAGGAACTTTTAAACATAATTCTAAAAGATATGTTTGATGCAAAAGTGTTTTGCTAAAGAACACCATAAGGGCCTTTCGCACTGCGGGAATCTTTTCATAGTACCTGAACTAATTGTGGAACTACCCACTTTTTGGCGTTTTCGCACCTCCGGAACTGGGTACGATTTTAGTACCAGACTGCCTTTTTCGAGAACCAGTACACAACTGGTACTATCCGTGACGTAAGTAGACATTGATTGGCCAAACTCGTACGAAAACACCCTCACCCACGATGATTTAAAATGCCGTGTAAAAATACTGTAGTGCAAACTTATTTCGCAAATATGCAGAACAGCGATAGATGGACGGACGCTCAAGTGCAACACAGCTCTCATCACAGTGTCCTCCATCCTCTGGTTGTTTATGTTGTTCTTCTTTGTTTCCATTGTTGAACGCCGTGCACAAATGACGTCGCTGTCAACCGGTTTACGTCACTTCCTAGTGCCCACTGCCCAATGCAACCCTTTAAATGGTACTGGGAAATAGTTTGTGCAAAATCGCCCAGTACTTTAGCACTGTAAATTTAGTTCTGGAACTAAAGCGGTGCGAAAGGCCCTATACCCACAGTTAAGCATGGTGGTGGCAGCATCATGCTATGGAGCTGCTCCTCTTCAGCTGGGACTGGAGCTTTAATCAAATTAGAGGGAATCGTTGATTGCTCCAATTACCTATCTATTTTGGCACAAAACCTGCAGACCTCTGTTAAACAGCTGGAGATGAAGAAAGATTTTCAACTTCCTGCACCATAACAACCCAAAACACAAATCCAAGTCAACAAAGGAATGGCTTCAGAAGAAGAAGATCAGTGTTTTGGAATGGTCCAGTCAGAGCCCAGATCTAAATCTTATGGAATGACTTGAATAGGGCTGTGCACAGGAGATCCCCTTGCAACTTGATGGAGCGATTTGATGGAACATTGTCAAATCAAGATGTACCAAACTGCTACATGCAAAATGTGCTTTAACAAAGTATTAGTTAAGGGGTATGCACACTTATGCAACCAGGTTATTGTAAATTGTAAGTAAGTTTCTTTTAATTATGTTGGTTGGTGTATCACATTAAAGGTGGAAAAAGATCTGACATGATTTTCTTAGTTTCATTTTTATGAAAAAGGTTTTTATCACAAAAACCTACAATTTTAACTGGGGTGTGTAGATCTGCTATATTTGGTATGTGACATTGCAGCTATTACATTTTTTGCAATCTGCACTTGATGAGGTCCAGAAGGAATCTACAGAAATGGAGAAATAGTAACTGTGGTGGCTGTTCGAGCTGCCAGCCCTGTTGACAATCCATCTGTAGTGTGACCTAAATATAAGGCAACAATGGCAAAAAAAAAAGAGAAAAAAAATAAATAATTGGGAATTTTTTCATGTAAGCATGCTATAATTGCCTTGCACTAAAAGCATATACTCTAGCTTGCCAATTTGGCACGGCACAGTTGCCATGGTTACTTTTCTTCTATGCAAGGGAGCAAACACAATTTAGTTATCAACTCTGCAAATATTCATGTTGTAAAGAGTGAAGTGTGTTAGTTTAACATGTCACTAATATATTCAGTTAAATAATGGACTGTTCTAAAATGGAAAAAAACGTAATGATAACGTACTGATATGCATATAGTATATACACTCAATATCCACTTTAATAGGTCTCTAGAGTTTACACAGAATGGTGCAAAAAACAATAAAACATCCTGTGAGTGGAGGGTCTACTGGCTGAAACACCTTGTTGATGAGAGGGCTCAGAAGAAAATGATCAGACTGGTTTGAGCTGAAAAGAAGTCTATAGTCACTGTAATAAGTACTCTTTACAACCTTGGTGAGCAGAAAAGCATCTCAGAATGCACAACACATCAAACCTTGAGAAGGATGGCCTACAACAGCAGAATACCACATTCAGATTCAAGAAGAAGAATCTGAGGCTCGAATCTGAAGGTTCAATCTTTTATACATGCTGAGATGCTTTTTTGCTCACCACAGTTACAGTCAGGTCCATAAATATTGGGACATCGACACAATTCTAACATTTTTGGCTCTATACACCACCACGATGGATTTCAAATGAAAC
>CM074980.1:10372481-10385118 GCA_037576825.1 Pangasius krempfi | reverse complement strand
AGGCAGAAAGACCCACAAACAAGCAGCAACTGAAGGTGGCTGCAGTGAAGGCCTGACAAAGCATCTCCAGGGAGGAATTTGAGTTTTAAGAACATGGGCTCCAGACTTCAGGCAGTCATTGACTGCAAAGGATTTTCATCCAAGTATTAAATTTATGGTTATATTTACAATTATGTCACTTTGTCCAAATACCTTTGAGCCCCTAAAATGGAGGTACTTTGTTGAAAATGGCTGTAATTCCTAAATGGTAAATGCCATATTTTTTGGAACCTGTTAAAATAAAGCTGAAAGTCTACACTTCGATCACATCTTGATGTTTTTTTTTTTCAAATCCATTGTGGTGGTGTAAGGTAGAATCACAAAAAATCTGTCATCGTCCAAATACTTCCGGACCTAACTGTATGTATGTATGTACACACATTAGTGTTCTTGCAAAGTCACACAGTGTCATAAAAACATTTGTGAACAATATAAAACCAGAACATATTTACATAATGAAATTTGCAGTTCAGTCCTATGGCTTTAGTGCTGGGCATACCCAAACAATTTAGGCTTGCTGAGGCAGCATGTCTGAAATGCAAAGCTAATTTTATTTTGTTTGGCTCAGCATCTGCAGGCTTGCTGGCAAGCCAAGCCTTTCCACAGCTTGCGATCCAAACATCCTGAGGCATATTTAAAAATGTTGACACTAACCAGCACATATGGGTCAAATACAGGGGGTGAGTAAATCGAGGAGATTAGAAGTAGGAAAGACATTAGATTATTAATATTATAGAGTGATTCATATTTCAGATTAGGTGTTTTTCATTATCTCTGTGAAGTGTGTATAAATATATCAAATAATAATTAAATAATTCTTAATCAACATTTATAGTGAAAGCATGTAAAAAACACATCATCAGAAATTCATAGAGCTGACACGTTGATTCCAGGGCAGCAGAATGAGCTAAATGACTCTTTGTCTGAGAGTCAAGAGATGCTGTAGCCGAATAATTGAGCTTTCTGCTTAAAGGAGAATAGATTGCTTCAGCTCACCCGCTACTCTGCCATCTCAGGTGTCCTCCTGGACATGAAGTCACCCTGTCATTTAATATCACCCATATTTAAACAGCTGTTGGGCAGTCCTTAACCCTGAGAAAATGAACAATGGGCTTTTTAAGCAGGTAAATGTTTTGCTTTCTACATTGCAAACAAGAAGCAATAGTGTATGTTCACTTAAATGCACAAAATCCCTTAAAAGCTTTTAACTGCATTCTTTCTCCCCAAATCCACATGTGCAAAAATGCAAAGGCTTGAATAAATTGTATTTCTCAGAGGTCAAAAAGGCCTCCTAACCATTTGACATTTGCAACTTAAGCTGTTGTTGTACACCAAGTCTCTGGCTAATTCCCAAAATATTTCCTGTACTCATAATGAAAAATGTTTTGTTGTAAGTATTTTTACCAGACAGTAAGAAAAAATACCCCCAAACATAAGGTACCATTACTACTATGATGTTTGCATGAGTAGAAATATTAGTATATGCTTCTAAAGGGTGTCCCAAAAGTCTCCATACATAGAGTTAACATAACACTTTTTATAACACTTTTTAACAAAATGTCTTAGTTTATATTATACAGTATGTATTTTTCAGCCTTTGAGAATGCCTTTGACAAAACGAGAACTTTGAACTATTGAAGTCATTCTCAAGGCAGTAACTCAAGGGAGCTCATTCTCAAGGGAAGCTGTCGCATGGTTACAATGGACTTTAACAGGAAACATGGCAAGCACATCACACACAACACTGCTGCCAAACTTATTAACAAATTCAAAAAGACTGGAAGTGTTATAGATCAACCGAGAAATGGACATCCATGAACATCCACTGATGAAGGCACAATCGATGTGGTGCTGTCATACATGGTTCCCTATGTATGCAGACTTTTGGGACACCCTGTTTCAAAGATAATTTATGTAATTTACCACTCTGGGTTTATTGCACATCATTGTTCTCATTACTCATTAAATTTTGTTTTATAATACAGCAAAATAGCCAAGATAAAAGAAAACCATAGGCCTGTTGTCTTCAATTAGAGCAGTTTCAGTGCGACAGCTGGTTGCACTAATGTTTAATTTGAGATAAATTAGCCTGCTGGTCTCATTATATAAACACTTGGCCATCCAGGGAGTTATAACCAATGATTTTATTACTAGTAGTGGGATCATTATCAGTTGTAATCTAAAAGCAATTTTGGCATATCTATTATCTGGGTTGGGGTACCTCTTACTAATTAGTGAATTTGTCATGAAGATTGGAAGCCTTTCATTCTGTGTCTAGATATTCTGGCTTTTTGACCTAGCCTTGCTCTCTGGTTTTTGGATTTTTGAAATTGCCCTCATAATTCTTAGCTTTTTAAACTCTCTGGCAATAACAGAATAATAACTTTTAAATTCTTTATACCACCTATATTGTGTCTTTACTGAGAGTCCATTCAATGGGAAAAAAATGTAAGGTAAAAAAAAAGGTGTGATCCAGTACAAGGCCCCACTTTATAGTCACATATGCCACAATAAATAATAAAGTGATGATAAAGCGAGTATATCAGGAAAAGATACTGTAAATGTTTCCTAACGTGCGCTGTGTAAACTTAGGTCACAATGTGAGATTATAGAAGAAGCAACATTTCATTACAGACGCCACCCTGAGGAATTAACAGTGAGAATAGGGCTAAACTGATATTTGTAGAAAACATTTTTCATGAGCTTGTTCCACAAGCTGTAAAATTTTTAACAGATTACACCTTCAAAAACTGGTAAGGGCAACAAAACAGGGCATATCAAAAAGTGGTGTCCCTAGCATCAGCCATTCCTAACCAGACTCTTTCATTTCTCACTCTTGAAGCTAATATGAAACAAAACAAAGCTTATGTTACAGAGAAATTGGAAACTGCTGCTTCCTGAAGACTTTCCTGTAAAGGAAACTTACTGACTGTTCCAACATTTTAACACCCAAGACTCTTACAGAAAACATTTTTCTTTGTAAAATAGCAACATATATTGTAATCCATTTATTAGCCTTATGATTAGGTTATGTAGATTGTCCTCAATTCAAGTCCCTGTGAATGAGTTGTTACTATACTAATGATTGTCACAGATTGGTTAGAGATGGATGCGAATGTGGAGTATTTTATTTAAAGTGATATACATGTGAACAACGACTAGGTCTATGTAAATTAAACACAAACATAAACATATACATGAGCAAGGCACGAATATGGCAACATATAGCGACACTACTCACAATAGATGCTAGTCCAAGAGTGCTATACAAACATGACTTATATATTGGTGCTCATTGTGCATAAATGTAGTTCAGGTGCTTGTGATCATGTGACTCAGTGTGTGACGTGAAAATATGATGTGCAGTGGCTAATGGGTGCTGTAGTCATTCGCCGCTATCGGTGCTAACCTGGGAGACCCAGACACCAAATGTGGCTTAACCCACAGTGCAATGGGCCAAAGTCAGTTCATCCTCTGGCAGTAGAGGCCTCTGCCTCTTTCTTGGGCTGTGCTGGGAAGGCCGCCACATCAACCTCAACCATTAGCTGGTCCTCTAGTGTAAGCTGCACTGGGGAGGCCACTTCCTCAGCCGCTGGTATGAGCCCCGCTGTTGCCCTGCTCCCTGTGTTTGACCAACTAGGCTCAGCCTATGCACAGGTTGTAGCCCTCCCCCAAAAGATTTTTTGAGGGAGCCTGGCTTGGAGCTGGTCTAGGATAATTTTGATCCAGTTGAGCTGCCATTGGTTCTCCTGGATCTGCTTGGCCTGGTCAGTCATGATTTGAATAAACTCCGCTGCATCCATGGTTGGGTCTAGCATTCTGTCGGGGATTGGTTGGAGACGGACACAAGTACAGAGTATTTTATTTAAAGTGATACACAGTTGAACAACGACTAGGACTATGTAACATAAGAACAAACATAAACTAGAAAAGCATTAAACATACATGAGCATGGCATGGATACAACAACACACCATGACGCTACTCACAACAGATACTAGACAAGGAGTGCTATACAAATGTGATTTATATAATGGTATTCATTGCTCAGGTGCTCATGATCATGTGACTCGTGCATGATGTGAACACGTGGTGTGCAGTAGCTGATGGGTGCTGTAGCCTTGGTCTGATATCGGTGCTAAACTGACAAGGATAACATATCAGAATGACTGTGATTTAAATTACAGCCAGCAATTAATCAACACCTTTTGGCCAGTCAGATGTGAGAATTCAACAGCACTCTGTTATAAGAATTATTATCTCCATATTGAGTTTTATCTTTTTTTCACAGAAGGACATGAAGATAAATTGGTCACTTGGCTAAATTGTAGCTTTGCAGATTGTGGCTGGTGGGAATGAATGTTACCTGACTGAGTCTTTCATGTGTACTTTGTTTATGTGACCAGTGTCAGATCAGATGTAGCATTTCTTCATCTTCCTTGTCACCAGCTTTCCTTGCACAATAGAGCCCATGTCTGCACATCAATACCCACACCCTATCAATCGTTCAATTACCAAGAGTAGCAAACTCCTGCAGTCTTCACAGATGAAGGAAACAGCTGCTGCTATGGTAATTACAATAAAAACAGTCCTGTCTGAACTGCTGTCGGACACATATTTGGAAGCGTAAGCCGCAAATTAGTCAGAAAGAAAAGAAATTATATGAAGAAAAACAATGTGCCACCAGCTATTAACAATGGGGTTTCATTAATGGTGTTGTTCTTTACTGAGTAAAGTCTCAGTAGATTATGTTTCGCTTTACATGAACAAATGTTCTGGAGTGCAGTGGGTAGGCTAAAAAGGAAAGCATTTGGAGAGATGTTATCTTTATGGCTGACATCTTCTCATTAGAATTTTCTCTCCTAATGCAAAATTGAGCAAGCTTATGGTACATAAATTCTATCTAAATAAGTCAGGTGTTACAAATATTTATTTATGCCGTCACTTACTTCATCCTCAAAGAGCACAAAGTCACTGGAAAAGCACTGGTTTAGGCCAAGGTCAAGAGAACTAAGTGAAAGAATCCCCAAAATAATTAAAGATAAAGTATTTTGATATTATAGATTTGTTTATTGAAGTTATGTTCCAATTTAATATCCAATGATATTAAAGTTTTGGATTGAAGCATATCAGGTTACTCTCATCTGTTGTCCATGGGAGAAAATCACAAGATTACAATTAACTGTCTTTCTGAGTCCACAGTTCAACCATTTCCCCAAGGCCTCCATACCACTTTCTGCAAGAATGTGAAATGTTACTGTGGACTGGCATGCAGATACACCAGAGGGCAGTCTCTAAATTATTGAAGCCATTGCTTCTATAATTCCACTTTAATCGTCAGTTGGACGAATACCCCAGCCTACTCAGTTGCATCATGTACAGCAGTAAAGACCTTGGTGTGATTATTGACGCCAGGCGCTCATTTGAAGCTAATGTTTATAATATTACAAGGATAACCTCCTTTCATCTCAGAAATATTGCTAAGATAAGAAATACCTCACTACATGTTGCAAAAATCCTAGTTCATGTTTTTGTTACCTTTAGGTTGGATTATTGTAATGCCTTGCTGTCTGCATTTCAAGTAGGTGCATAAATAAGCTCCAGTGAGCTCCAGTAGAATGTTTTGGTAAACTGGGATGTTTGGATGTTGTTGCCTACCCCTGTGTTCATTCAGGTTTGTTGACAGTGGAGTGGCTGGCCATGACAGAGTGCCCTCATGTCTGCATTACCTTCTGGCTCTCCCTTTTAGTTATGCTGTCATAGCTAATCTTGACAGAGTCCCTGCTTGCACTCTGTACAATGTTCATGTTCTTAAACCATTACAGGACAAGAGCACAGCTAATGAATTGTGTTTCTCTCTCTCACTCTCTCCCTCTCTCTCTCTCTCTCTCTCTCTGGATGTTACTCCTGAGTTACCAGTGATCCTGACTGCTTCTGTCCTCTGGACCTGCCTGATATATCCTGATGCCCCACTTCTGCTTAGAGCTTTCATCAATTGAAAATCACTCACTGCTACTGAGGATGGCCCCCTATGGATAGCCTAAATATCACTGCGTATATTTCCATTAGATAGCCTAAGGACTGCAATTTCTAAGAACAATTTACACTCAATTCTTAATCATTTAACAGTTGATAACTTCAATTTGATATGCTAGATGTAAAGTTAAAACTCTAATGATACTTATAATCAAGTTCCTGTTAATACAATTAGCATTTTTACTATTATTTATAATCCCTTTTCAGTCTAGTTTCTCTCAAGGTTTCGTCCTGTCAGGTAAGGGAGTTTTTCCTTGCCACCATTGCCTCTGCCTTGCTCATTAGGGATAAATTATTATTTTTTATTTAAATCTTATATCTGGATTTCTGGATTATCACATTTTATTAGTTCATGAGGAAAGTAATTACTCAGGCCCTTGTATTTTGCCTGTTCCCACAATAGAAATGGATGTCAGCCCAGCCCAGAACACACTGCAAACTGCCTGAATAGGAAGATTTTTTCCATGGCCTGTTTCACATTCAGATGTGTGACTTTGACAATTAAATTATTAAAAAAAAAAAATTTATCAAGACAATCATATGCCAAATTATCCGGGTTTGTATATGGGAGGACAGAATTCAGTCCAGGAACTTCACTCAACTGCCTCCTCCTTCCAACATCAGCACAATGTGATAGCATTATTAACCCAAGCCAAGCTAGATGTTCAATTCCATAGGTGGGCTAATAAATGTGGACATCTACCCTTAATGAAACCTCAGGGATGTCCCACCTTGCTGAGAACCTCTGCAGTGATAAAATGCATATGGTAATACCTGTGGATCTCTGGTGGCGCAAGTTAATCTTGGCTGCATCTCACTGATTTTCTAGTACTTATGTTACCTCTGGTTTAGTCAAAAGTATCTCTGGGCTCCGTGCACAGTGCAACCTAAACCAACAGGCTGAATGAGTCCTTCTCTATGTCTGTAATGTATTCATCACTGGCTATATTTACATGCACATCAAATTCCATATACGTTCTATATTTGAGTTGCAGCCATAGTCCGAATATGATGTTTATATGTGTACAGGCATCAGAATATTCCTGTATTCATGGTTGTTGTAAGTATGCCTTAGTTGCCATTCCTAAATACCTAGCCTACAGCTAATCTGTTAGCACAATTCTTTGTGGACTGAGCATATATCTCCGTTCAGTGGATTTTCTGAATAAGGTGTTTACATATTCCAGGGGTGGGAATTGGGGGAATCAGAATATTGTCTTAATCTGAATCAGGATTGCGCCATTTGCATGACTCACTGCTAATTAGAATATTGCCAAATTCCGATTAAAATTGGATATTGATGTGCATGTAAACATAGCCACTGTGAGATCTGCTTTACAGGGTATTTCTCTGCACATTATCAGGCAATTGACTGCTAACTCACTATAAAATAATTAACACAGTCTCTGGAGGACTGCTCACTTTATCTGCCAGAGTGGCTGTGAAAGTGGAAGTGCAGTGCAGATCTCTTTGTTTCCGAGACACACACAAACACTGTTTTTGGTTCATTGCTTGACACCTTGGTCATTGAATCCAAGACCAGATATTCTGTCTGTCATTGTCCATCGTGGGATTGTTTATTAGTACTTTGGTCTGAGCATATATGTTCATGCATTACCTTTTATTGTCTCTCCTTTGGAACATTATTTTTTCAGTATAATAGGGTTTACAAAAAAGGTATGTACCTGTTATGTGAACCACAAAACACTTACCACTGAAAAGGCTAATTTTGAATGTTGAGTTTATATTCAATTTGTATCAGTCACACATAGCCCAGCTAGAAACTAAATCCAAATCAGTCTTAAAAATGAATGAAAAATTATTTTATAAATTTTATTTTTGCTATTTAGCAAAGTGGTAGCCTCAGAAAATATAGCACAATCAGCATCAGCATGTGAGCAGCTCAACATGGAGGCAATGCCTTTGATTTTAGAGCTGAGATTTCATTTGTTATTATGAAGAGCTACGTCAATAGTCTTTTCTCCTTGCAAACACAAGGAGTTACTCTGGCCTCAGAGATTATCAAACTCTGATAAGAAAGCATGACAAAAGTAAACATATTGATGGATTTGTCATAATCGCAGCAGATCCATCCAACAACTGATAATGTATGTCAAGCCATGTTGTCCTATGCAATCAAAAATCTGCATGTTTTTTTTAACTGTTACATGTTGCTGTCTTACATCTTTCCTTCACTATTTCTTTGTTTTCATTTCACAGAAATCCTTAGGCACTTTCTCAATACCTGGAATGCCCTTTAGAGTTCAATGTACTAAAATTACAATAACAATATTTCAGCAGATGTGTCCCATATTGACAAGTAGTGTTTACCTGTTGTATTGAGATAAATTGCATACTGACATCTTAGGAAGTTATACAAGTGTTAACATGAGCTCATACACTGTAATCCTATCTATTCTTGTCACTTCATACTACATCCTGAATAAGCATTTAGTTTATGCAGTATTGATCAAGGTTATTTATATACTGGCCTTACAACTGTGTTTAGGATAAAGAAAAAGTGCATGGATCATCATAACCATGCATAGTACCTATCTGCAGGCATCAGAGTACCTGTATAAAGTAATTCTTTACTTTTTTCAGAATAACAGTGTGTCAGGACAAGCTGGAAGAGTCACCATAGACCCTTCCAAAAGCAGTAACAAGAGAAGCTCAATCCTCTTGCAGGCTGCAGCTACAAAGTACTAATGATACATTTATTGTCTGCATTGTGACGGTTTTGTTTGCTTTTTGAAGATAGCAGGCCATTCAGCCAATATGCTGGGGAAAATGATCAGAGGAAACCTGATGTCCAGCCCTATTACAGACTAGATTACCTAAGGCTTGAGACAAATACTTATATAACATTCAGAGAAAATCTCCCATGTATACGGGAAGTGGCGCCTCAGCCTGTTGGCAAGAATGTTTAAACTGAGTTTTGGCTTTGATATTATGATACGGCTTTCCTTGAAAGAACTCCATACTCCTTTCATGCAGTACAACCAAAATACAACTTGCAATCATGAGTTTAAAGAGTGATCAGTAATGTGATCAGTGTGATGTGTGTGATCAGTAATTTGCATGTAAATGCACTATGGCAATTACCAGCCTCAGCACCTGGCCATGCAGATCCTGGCAAAGTAGCTGAGCTCAAGCTGGAGTGGTTGTACTGTAATTTATATCATCAAGTAAGGGGGATAGGGGGTTGATGTACTTCCTGCTAAAACTGAGTCTTTAGTCCTATTTGGATGGGATTAAATTTACATGGGGTCCTTGGATAATGTCCTGTTTTACAGGTGTTCCTTTGTGACTTTATAATTGAATTGAATTTATTACTGGATCAGTACTGGATCGGCTATGTCAGTGTTTTTTTTTTGTTTTGTTTTTTTGTACTTCTCTAAGAAAATTGCAGGCTGAATTATCTACTGTACTGTTATCTACTGTCACCAAACTCAATGGTTGTTGGATAATTTTAATTCTGTCCAAATGAAAAAATCTGTCTTTTTTCTTGCTGTCCAGATGAAAGATTTTTATAACTGAGGAAACATTTTTCCACTCATTTTATCTTGTACATGAGAATAAACACTCTCTTAACATGCCCCAAGGACATAGTCTGGTAATATATTAATAACTCTTTATGATGGGGATTATTTACAGTGAGGATGTAATATATGTATGGTACCATTATCAGCTGCATCATGGGAACAGTTATGAAAATTGGTGCCTAGAGGAGTACATTTTGGTACATGCTTTTTACACAAATGTTTATACATCAAAAGTTGTAGGGGGTCTTTGTTAAGGGTTAAGATTATTACATTGAATTATTACATTACATTGAATTTTACATTATACGTAGGAAACCTTGATTTCTATTTCATCCCGACTAACTGCCAAGGTTGGTTAGAAACACCTGGATACCTTTTGTGTGTGCGCACACATGCCAAGACTGTCCAAAAGAATCACAATATGATGTATGACAGTATTTGTAACAAATAACTTTGTCAATCATCTTTCCCTGTTCTTATTTTTGCATCATACACACTGGACTACATGTACAATATTAAAATCCATCCACTTATTGTCTTTGACTATGGTCAGCACTACAGGAACTACAGGTAATGCCTGTCATCCATGTTCTGCCATGGTGAGTGTATTATTCACACTGTTTTTTTTTATTCACACTGTTTTTTTTTCTAGTGAAACATTATGAAATGTCTGCCCTAGAAGTGATCCAGATCAGGGCAAGCTTGGCAAAGCACCTGTAGCCCTCTTACCAATGACAAGAGAACACATTCTCTAAGACTCTAACACCTTGGTTTCCACAGTGGTTTTCATTAGTGGTCAAAACACCCTGGTAAATTCCTCCCCAAACAGATCTGCTGTTCTCAATGGGCAAAGAGTTTTGGCACCCCCAGTCAGGTCACCTGTGTCTGTGGGGTTGGCCCCTTGGACTGAGGACTGTGACATATCAGTCGAGGAAAGAGTTCTGAACACAAAAACAACCAGTGTGCACCTCATCAACTGGATCTGGAGCACTGTCTGATCTCTAAAATATTGACCTTTCTCCAGGGACTGCCATCTCCTATCAGCACTAAAGATGTGCAGTTTCCAGTATGAGTCTTATGTTACTCTTTTGACAGGATGGTGGCTATTACTTTTTATGGTTATTACTAATTTATGGCTGCTGTAGTGTTGGACCACTGTTTGTTTTATCTGTGGTCAATTAGAAATTTTCTCCATTTGAGGCTTCTCCATTTGGTATTTAGCTGCCCATTTTAGTGGAAAACCCTTGCTTGCCTTATTTTTCTACTCAATACCAGTTAGTATAGGTAATTAGTGTTTGAATCATGAAGTCCTGTTTTGTAATGATTCATGTCACTGTGTAAAGGCATTATGAGTGGGTGGCATTCAGGGCTAGCAGGGCTACCCACTCATGTCAAACTGTTACATTCTTCTTTTGTGATGCTTTTCCAGGCTTGTTCATCAGCTTCTTTCAGTTGTTGTTTGTGTTGGGGTGTTTTTCGCTTCAGCTGACCTCTGTCCGCCCCGACAGCACCTACAATGCAACGGTATTCCATAATGGCAGTGGCTTCTTTCAGCAGGATAATGCCTGCTGCCACACTGCAAAAATTGTTCAGGAATGGTTTGAGGAACATGACAAATAGTCCAAGGTGTTGATTTGGCCTCCAAATTCCTCAGATCTCAGTAATCGCAACTTACAGGATTTAAAGGATCTGCTGCTAACATCTTGGTGCCAGACACCACAGTACATCTTCAGAGGTCTTGTGGAGTCCATGCAGGTGGTTTTAATGTTGTGGCTGATCAGTGTGTGTAAATATATATAGCTACATTTAGCTTTGATGACAGCTTGGCACACTCTTGGCATTCTCTCATCAGATTCATGAGATAGTCACCTGGAATGGGTTTCAAGAGTTACTTTGTCACATTTCTTGCCTTCTTAATGTGCTTTAGACCATCAGTTTACTTGTGCAGAGGAAGGGTGGGTACAGAGTCAATAGGCCTATTAGTGCTACTAACTACTGTACCAATCCATATTATGGCAAGAAACACTCAGTTAAGTAAAGAGAAAAGACAGCCATCATTACTTTATGAAATGAAGGTCAGTCAATGCGAAAAATCTCAAGAACTTTGAATGCATCCCCAAGTGCAGTTGCCAAAACCATCAAATGCTATGATGATGAAGAACAACAAGCAGAAGAGACCTGCTTGGGCCAAGAAACACAAGGAATGGACATTAGATCAGTGGAAAACTGTCCTTTGGTCTGATGAGTCCAAATGTGAGATTTTTGGTTCTAATTGCCGTGTCTTTGTTAGACGTAGAGAGGGTGAACAGACGGTTCCTGAATGTGGGGTTCCCACTGTGAAGCATGGTGGAGGAGGTGTGATGGTGTGGGGGCTTTGCTGGTGACACTGTTGGTGACTTAGTCAAAATTGAGGTCACACTTAACCAGCATGGCTACCACAGCATTTTGCAGAGACATGCCAACCCATCTGGTGTGCACTTAGGGGGGCCATCATTTGTTTTCCAACAGGACAATGACCCCAAGCACACCTCTAGGGTCTCTTATGTAAGAGCTATTTGTCCAAGAAGGAGAGTGATGGAGTGCTGCATCAGATGACCTGGCCTCCACAATCACCCGATCTAAATCCAGTTGAGATGGTTTGGGATGAGTTGGACTAGAGAGTGAAGGAAAAGCAGCCAACAAGTAGTCAACACCTCTGGGAACTCCATCAAGATTGTTGGAAAACCATTTCAGGTGACTACCTCATGAAGATGTGATCGAAGTGTAGACTTTCAGCTTTATTTTAAGAGGTTCCACAAAAATATGGCATTTACCATTTAGGAATTACAGCCATTTTAAGCAAAGTTTAAGCAAATGCCAAATACTTCCGTACCTAACTGTATATACACTCCTGAACAAAATCTTAAGACCAGGGGAAACATTCCAAGTATTCGCATTTGCGCTGGTGGATCATAACCAGGTTGTAAGAACTGCTTCAAAATGTCAAAAGAAGAAAAAGGAGCAAGAGACAAAAAAAC
>CM074980.1:10333519-10348297 GCA_037576825.1 Pangasius krempfi | reverse complement strand
TCGAGCTACACATGCTACTTCTGAGATGCCAGTGATCCTGACCCCTTCTGCTCCTCCTCGCTGCTTGACCCATCCTGTTGCCCTACTTCTGGTTGGAGTTCTCATCGGTTGAGTTCGCTCGCTGCTGCTAGGGGTGGCCCCATATGGACGGCCATACAGGAGAACTATGATGTATTCTGCACTATCTATACTGATCTGGGTAGAACAGACTTAATCAGACATAGTGTCATCTACACACCTCCTCTGTGTTCCTGGTGCATCAGAGAGCATACTGTACCTTGCCTGTCCTAAGATATGAAATCCACAAACAAGTACAGAAACTTCTTGGTGCTGACTTAATTGAGCCTAGCGATAGCCCATTGGCCTCATCAGTTATACTGGTGTGTAAGAAGGATGGTTCCTACAGATTTTGTATTGATTACAGACATTTTTAAACTCTATTTCTGTCAAAGATACACATCCATTGCCACATGTGGATGATGGTTTGGATGCCCTTTCTGGAGCTACCTTGTTTAACACACTAGACTTGTCAAGTGTCTGCCCCAATGTTCGCTCAGACGTACTAAGCATTTCAGCAATGAGAGCAGAGGCAGCAGCGCAGTTAGCTGCAAAGAAAGCTGAAATTGAAATGGAAGCTGCCATTGATGCACAGTGCAGAGAAATAAAAGAGCTATAGGATCAAAGAGATATTGAAGTAATTGAAGCTAAACTGAAGGTGTACATGGAAGAAGAGTCAAAGGAAAATAATGTGCACAGCAAGGCCGTGCGTATGGTAAATGACCTTAGTCCAGTCATCTCTTTCACAGGATGTGAAAGAGAGCAAGTTGTAAAAAGTGAAGCATCTTTAATCCAAACAGTACAAGAGATGATGGTTCCTATCAGACTCCCAACGCCAGAACTTTCTGTATTCTCAGGTGACCCTACATAGTTCATAGAATAGAGCACAAGCTTCAAGGCTGTCATAGAATGGCAATTCTCAAATCCAACAGACAAACTTTTCTACTTGCAGAAGTATGTTAGTGGAAAGGCAAAGACAGTACAGGAAGGCAGCTTTTACAGAAAGGATGAGGAGCCCTACCAACAGGCTTGGGAGAAGCTTAAGGATATGGTCATTTCTTTGTAATACAGTGTGCGTTCAGGAAAAAGCTTAACAGCTGGCCAGTTATTGGTCCAAAAGACTACATTAAGCTGAGGGAATTCAGTGATTTTCTGCAAGCATGTAGCAATGCCATGTCTTATATTAAGGGTCTCCAAATACTGAATGACTGCAAAGAGAACCACAAAACTTCCAAGTTGGATAACTTCAAGGTAGAATTGCTATGTCATAGAACAGCTGCATGAAGCCAAAGACTATCTAAGCTTTGAACCAAATGCAAATTCAAGGCTTGGAACTCCAGACCTTTTATCTCCTTAATTTGTCATAAAATAATGAGGAAACAAGCCACGCCTGGCCATGAAACTGCTTATCAGTCAGTGAAAATGGATGGACTATATAAAAAAATGGCTGTAATCCTAAACAGTTAAAGCAATATTTTTGTTAAACCCCCTGAATCATTATTTTATTGATTTTATTGATTTTATTATTTTGAATCCATTGTGGTGGTATACAGGGGCAAAATTATGAAAATTTGTGTCACTGTCCAAATACTTATGGACCTGACTGTATAAGTAATAAAAAGGCTATAATTCCTAAACAGTTAATGCAATATTTTTTTGTTAAACTCCCTGAATTAAAATTGAAAGTCTGCATTTCAATCACATCTTGATTGTTACATTTCAAATCCATTGTGGTGTACAGAGACAAAATTCTAAATAATTGTGTCACTGTCCAAATGCTTATGGTCCTGACTGTATATGGTGAGTTTCTTTTAGGAGATGTTTATTTAACATTTATGGAAGGAATGTTGTAAGAAATTGTAAGAAAGTTTTTTTTGTGTCAGACAGTTCACCCTGATGTAGAAATTTCAACAGCAGCACACGTAGACAGCCGTACCGCGTCGGCGGCAGTAAATTTATCTGCGCATGCGCTATCTTGTACAGTTAGCTGCCGCTTGTAACTGCGTTGTGTTTATTTACACGCGGATTTTGGGATAATTAGTTAATATTAGGTAATATTAGCGTTTAATAACCGACGCTGTAACATAAAAAATCGAGACCATGACAGATGAGCAAGAAATAATGTGCAAATTAGAAAATATTTTGGAAATAAGGTAAAAATGCCCGCGTCTTCATTCAATGGTAGCCGGTGGGCTAGCGTGCTAGCGCCTTACTGTTTGGCCAGTGTACCTGTTTTGCTTATTTGGATTCTGGGTTGGGTTTACCAACGTTACGCGTACAATAAATAGCTGCTGTGTGTTTTTAGGTTCTTTATGTTAATGCATAACGCGTTTTGCCCGCACTGAATTCATGTACCTCGATTGATTTTTTTGTAGATACTGTGGTAGATACAGTCTTGATGGCAAGATGGTGTATAATTGTTTGCCGAACAAAGGAGCAAGCCTAGATAAATGGCTAACATTAGCAACAGATATTTCATGTGTTGGGAATAAAACTATATAAAACTATTTTTAATTTACAGACATGGCGCAAATAAGTCAGAGTTGCGTAGTTTCTATCCTTCCATTTGATGTCTGTTTTTTTGTTTCGACATGTAATTCAGGAATAAAACTCTCCAGCTGCAGAAGATCAAATCCAGGCTGAAGAGCGAGTTTGAAGCCCTTGAAGCCGAAGAGAAACACCTGAGAGAATACAAGCAGGAGATGGACCTGCTCCTTCAGGAGAAGATGGCCCATGTTGAGGAACTGCGCCTGATCCATGCTGATATCAATGTGGTGTGTATCAGAACAAGAGGGCTCCATTAATAGCACTTCTCCACTGGAAAGTATGGTATGGTTACTAAATAAAAAATCCAGAGTTATCTGTACCTAGGTCGAGTACCTGTGTCTGTTTCCTGTCACAGTTCTCATGAAAGTAGGAGGAGTTCTTGGGAAATTTTGAAGTGTGGCTTGTGATGAGCATAAGTGCTCCACTAATCAAGTACTCATGTAGCCACCTAATTCAGTGGTAGACAATGAGTAGCCCAGTACAAGCGGGTTATGGGTCCAGGCTACTAGTTTTTATTCATAGTTTCTTGGCTGACAGGTAGGCCTAGGTTCAGTAGACTGTTGATGTCACCAGCTTTTTTGTCTCATCCAGCAACCTGAGAAAGATAAAACCCTACTTGCTATCATCTGTCAGAATCATTTTATTTGGTATGCCTGTTTAATGCACTTCATAATGGGGCCAAACACTATAGTGCTGAAACTATAGTGTACACTACATGATCCAGGTACCACCACCTGTTGCTCTACGTGTGCTATGGCTGCTGATGGAAAAATTTGATCAGGTAGATTAATTAGCTTGCATGGATGATTTTCAGAACACACATGTATGTGGAAATGTAATTAAACTGAGCAGTATTAAGTGCAGTGCAAAGCTGCTATGTAATTGTCCTTCTAGGACAACATGCAGTCACCTTGCAGTTGAACATAATGAGATGAAGACACTAATTTCCTTTAATGATTGGCTACAGAGTTGTCACTTCCTTGTTGGCTTGCAGTAATGATGGTGGGTGACCGAAAAACAGAGCATGGTACTAATATTTACATCACAAGCCAAGTCTCCATACACCTTTTGCACTTTTTTTTTTGTACATTTCTGTTATCGGCAAAATGAAAGTACTTTAAAAAAAAAAAAAAAAAAAGAAAGTGTGTGAAATTTGCTGTCTCCCACCTGCTTTCATCTGATTGGCCTTTTACTGATAAAATGGTGTGCATCATGATGTCATCCTTGGAAAAAAAAAAAAAAATTGTCACATAAGTTTTGGTGTATCGCAAAAGAAATCTGCCCTTGAGCTGTTTCCATACATAATTTTGTGTATATCGCAAATTGTGTACCTTTTGTGGTTCGCACGTCCTCAAATTTTTGTAAAACAGAGAGAGTATTGAGACAATTAAATGAAATTGGCCAGCTGCGCCCATCTCAGGTTGCCACAGACCACCAGTTCCGACTTGAAAGTGGATCGCCCTGTTCAAGATGGCAACCTGCTCCGAACACAGAGTAGTGGGGGAAACTTTCCGGGTTTGTAAAACAATCATCCATTGATGTGTATATGTTGTGTGCACAGATATTAAATAAAAATTAGTGCAGCATTATATCAAGCTGCTGAATGTAGCGGAGGCCAATGAAACTGCATACTGTAATTCCTTGGTACATCTTGTGCCACAGGTTTACGGTGTGCTGGATGGTACGCACATCCCTATTCTTCCCCGATGTATGGATAAATTGTCATGTGACACTTTTTTTTGTGCGAATGCCATTTTTCTCGACAAAAACTGTTTACAAACCATTTTTTTTCGCAACTATCGAGGTATCAACATAGAATTTATGTGCTAAAAAACGAAAAAAGATTATGTCGACACTTGTGAAATTTTATCGATAATACGTGTTTCCATCAGCTATATCGGTAAACATTTTAAAGCGCTAAACCAAAAAAAAAATTCTTGCATGGAACCGTAGCTACAGAGAAAAGGGAAAGAATGTTGAATAAGAAAAAATCAGGTAATGTTTTTTTTTTAAAAAAAAGGTTGTGTCTATACTGTAGGTTGAAATTCAAACTGTTATTGCTCATATCGTGTACTACATACATCCCACATCTCTGTAGGCCACATTCAGACCCGGTATTAACAAACATCTCGGGTGGTCCCATCACAGGTGGACAGCTCTAAATACTGATGTGAACAGGGTCAAATGCATCTTGTGATCTGACCATTGAAATCACAGAACATTTGTAGTATGGACAACAACAGACTGCTTAGTCATTTTCTGTAGAATTATGCTACTGCTGAACAATCCAGCAACACTATCTTGTCTGATGTACAGGTTAAATGTTTCAGAATTTTCTGCAGGTATGTAATTCTCTAAATGAATTAATTGAAATTCTTTAAAATATGCAATATTTAAAAAATTGTCATCTTGCATGTAACACTGCCAACCTTCTTAAAATATGCCAAATACAGTATATTTTGTACTTTATTTAATTAATTTTTTTCTAAAAATATTTGCACATTATCAGATGTACTCTGTCTGTGCATCAACATCACACAATTTAGCAACAGGCCAACCGTCTAACATTAGTGACATGAGTAAGAACTTACAGTCAGGTCCACAGGTATTTGGACAGTGAAGCAATCAAGATGTGATTGAAGTATAGAATTTCAGTTTAATTCAATGGGTTTAACAAAAATATTGCATTAACTGTTCAGGAATTACAGCTGTTTTTGCAGAGTCTCTCCATTTTCACAGGCTCAAAAATAATGGACAAACATAATCATAAATATTAGGATTATTTTTAATACTTGGATGCCAATACTTTGCAGTCAATGACTGCCTGAAATCTGGAACCCATGGACATCAACAAATTTGAGTTTCCTTCTTTGAGATGTTTTGCCAGGCCTTAACTGCAGCTGCCTTCAGTCACTGCTTGTTTGTGGGTCTTTCTCCCTTCAGTTTTGTCTTCAGTAAGTGAATAGCGTGCTCGATTGGGTTGAGGTCATCGGGCATTTTGATGTTCGGGCAAATGATGAGGATGACGAAGTTCTTCCGATGCATGCCGTTTTACTTATTTATGTCAAATAAAAGTTGTCAGGGTTACAGTGCACAATAACTCCCGGATGGCTTAACTGAAATAAACTAAGAGGAAATCAAAACAGAAACTTTTTCTCCCCGTTTCCTTCCCTGAACTGCAAAGCACAACACGAGCACACTTCTTCCGAACTACATTACCTATAATGCATTTCACTCAGGACTACGACACCCACAGTTAGTGATCTTAAAGGGACGACCCTTATTTCCCTCTCCTGCAACACAAGCTTTAGTTGAACATAGCATTAGAATGTGGTTCCAGAATACCAGTTTTTTGTAAAAGTTAAGGTTTTTTAAGACTAGATATGCTGGCTCATACAATTTAGATTGCTACCCAGATGGGTGGGGGAGCTAAGGTCTCTTTTGTGTCCTTGATTTCTACAGATGGAGAGCACCATCAAGCAGTCGGAAAATGATCTGAACAAACTGTTGGAGACCACACGACGCCTCCATGATGAATACAAGCCGCTGAAGGAGCATGTTGATGCTCTGAGAATGACCCTTGGCCTGAACCGGCTGCCCAACCTTAACGAGGAAGAGGAGAGGCTTTCACTAGAGTGAGTAATTTTTCAAGCTTAATCAAGTGCCTTTCTGTGGCAGGCTAAAATCTATTGTGCTGCATGTATTCTATAAAGAAACTAAAGTGTAGGGTCTGGCTCTTGTTTTCCCATGTAGTTACTTTGAGAAGCAGAAGGCTGAATGGCAGAAAGAGCCACATGAGCCCATCATTCCTGAATCCCTAGCAGCAGCTGCAGCTGCTGCTCAACAGCTTCAGGTCTCACGAAAACAAGACCCGCGGCAGCCGGCCACTTTCAGACAGCAACCTCCACCCATGAAGGTCAGAAATAAATCACAAATCTGGTTGGTATAGTAGTAATGGTTAGTGTAGTTACTATTCTATAATAATATTTAAGATAAGACTAAGTAAGATAAACTTTAGAGTTAGCACAGTTAAAAATTAAAAAGAGCAAAAAAAAAAAAAAAAAAAGAAAGTAAGTACAAAGTAAAATAGAAGTTAAATACAAAGTTCACTGCCTGGCCAAAATAAAAGGTTACACACTTTAATATTTCATTGCACTGCGTTTAGCTTTGATTACAGGGTGAATTATACAACGTCACAACATTTATTTCCATCCAGAGTTGGATTAATCTTTGGCTGAGATCTTGTATTGAGGACGGGAGAGTTGAACCACAAAGTCTTCTCCGGTACAGAGACTGTCAATGGGGTTAAGGTCATGACTCTGTTGTGACCAGATCATGTGTGAAAATGATTCTTCATGCTCCCTTCAAAATGTGAGCTTGATGAATCTTGACCTTGTCATCCTGAAATATGCCTGTGCTGTCAGGGAAGAAAATATCCATTGACGGTATATCCTGGTCATTCAGTACATTCAGGTACTTAGCTGACTTCATTTTATTGCCGCATAATGTTGTTGAGCCTAGACCTGACCAATTGAAGCAACCCCAGATCATAACACTGCCTCCAGAGGCTTGGACAGTAGGCACTATGCATGACGGGTACATCGATTCAGCCGCTTTCCTTCTTACCCATTACTTTGGAATAGGGTAAATTTGGACTCATCAGACCACATTACGAAATTGCTCCACAGTCCCATCTTTATGCTCACTAGCAAATTGAATTCGTTTTTTTCTAATTAGCCTCAATAACAAGTGGCTTTCTTGTGGCCACACGGCTGTACAGTCCTGTAAGGTTTCGTTGCATTGTGCATGTGGAAATTCTTCTACTTTCAAGACTAAACATAGCCATGAGTTCAACTGTCGATTTTTATGATGTGACTTCACGATCATTCAAGATTTTTTTCCGACCACATTTCTTCCGCAAAGTTGACAGTTCACCACTATCCCGGTTCCAGTGATTTCAACAGTATCCTTAGTTGTTTTCTTTGCTTGATGCAGGCCAAGAAAACAACTAACTTTTTTTTCTTTTTTTTTTTAATTGAATGTTTTTTTTTTACTCTGGTAAAACTTTTTTTTTCAAAACTATTGAAATACTTTAAAAAATTTCAAGTTTAAATGAAGCTCACACAGAAAAAAAAAAATATATATATATATATATATATATATATATATATATTGTGTGAGGTGTCAGTGTAACAGGTATGAAGTCTTTCAACTCTTCTGAACATCCCTTTTTAAGCACACAAACAAGTCATTTTCCAATCTGCGCCCACCATCTGTAATACTGAAGAGAGATTAAACAGATGTTGGAGCACCACACCCAGCTGACGTGCAGGTTTTGAGATGTCCAGTGCTTTGTTCTTTCTTAGCCATTGTTCCACTTTGTTTTTGTATTTATTATTACACACATTATGTTTTTGGGTTGTTCAGCTGTCAATCCAGGATTGTTCTTAGCGCTACATCTCCAGAGCAAGTGGTTGAAAGTTTTAGGATTTATACAGGATTATCATTGTAACCAGCAGATGAACTGATTAGATACAGGATCAAGGTCACAGCAATGTCAAATGTCTGAAATAGCTTCTTCAATACCTTCCTGTTTGAAGTATACTATAAGGTTATTTCATACAAATAATGAAATATTGGCATACAAATTAATAACAAGAAACACTAGGCTTGTGGTGGAGGCATCCCTGTTGATGCCTTTGGCAACGAGTTCTACTTGCTTCCTTCTGGACATGCTTGGCCTCCTCTCCTGCCATGAAGGCAACATTTTCTTATTGTAAAGTGTCTTAATGCCCTTAGTTATCCATAGCTTGTTGCTGGGGAAGCACCTCACTATTTGTCGAAATGATCATGATCTCACTTAAGTGGTGAGACCATTAATGTCTGTTCATAGTCCTCATAGCACATGTCCCAGTCTGTGATCTCAGACCATGCCAGCACAGAATCTGGTGTCTAGACTTTATTAGACTTGGTGGTCGCAGCTTGTCTGGCTGCCAAGGGTTTGTCCAATTTTCCCAGAGTGGGGAGGGCAGTAGAGCTGTAAGCATCCTTAACAATAGGGTAGAGAAGATATTTTGTTTCCACTTATGCTACTTTTTACATATTGTGTAAACTTTGATAGCACAGAGGAGGGAATTGCATGATTTAAGTCATGAGAGGCCACTTTCAGCACATCAGGTTGTTCAGTTTGTTGTAGTATGTTGTGAATAAAGGCTGATTTATACTTGCTGTTAATTATGTGTACACAAGATGGCCAGCCATGTATCCTATGTTTGTTTGGCGCCTCTCTTGTGCACTTCCGCGAAATTAACATGATTGGTCCACATTGTGCAATACCAACTTAAAATATAGCTGCAAGTAGTGATGACGGGCCCAAGCACTACGGTGCCATTGCCACCCGGTGGGTGTATGAAAACAATGCATAGTAAAGCAAATCTTGTGGAATAAGTTGTTTTGTGCTGATCTGTTAGGTTAAGCCCAGGTCTCAGGCTTTACAACAGCTTCCGTGTTCAAACATACAGCTCATATTTGGTGATACAGTGAAGAAGATAAGAGATACATGCTGTTATCCTACAACACCAATTTGATCTAAATCAGACAATGCACTTAGAAGATGAGACTCTTCCTGTTTCCCTTTTTTTGTCATTAATTTAATCCCTTGTCATTGCTACACCGTTCGAGATATCAAAAATCCATTAGCAAATTAGCATCTTCAATGTGTTGGCATAATGTCAGCGCTGATGTATGTGCTGAATTTCATGAAATTTTAAGCATGGTAAGAAAAAAACACCCGGAAAGAGTATTAATGTTTGATGCGTTACCATGGTAACACTATTTAGGATATCAAAAATCCTTTCACAGTTTTACATCAGCCGTGTCTTGACCTTATTTTGATCAAGCTTGAGGCAATTTGAGTAAATATAAGAGGATTATTGCAAAGTCTGTTGTAAGTCACGCACTTCCTGCTGCCAGTTGGTGGCAGTGTGACTCACAATAGCCACATCCATTTGATCAGCCCTGTAACTAAACATCCAGCTCAAGTTTGATCACTCAATGCATGCAGAAGATATGAGACAGTTCCTGTTTCCCTGTTTTCACCATAAATGTATTGCTTCGCCATGGTGAAACCGTTCGAGATACACTATATGGCCAAATGTGGACACCTGACCATCACACCCATATGTGGGTCTTCCCTAAACTGTTGCCGCAAAGTTTTAAGCACACAATTGTCTAGAATGTCTTTGTATGCTGTAACATTGCAATCTCCCTTCATTGGAACTAAGGGGTCCAAACATGATCCAGATTTATGTAAGATATGCAAGTGAGTATGTGAACACTGCAGTTGTGTGCACACTCAGATGCATGGGGAAAGTGAAGTATATATTTTCACCTCAAGTCTTAAAACATGAGCTGCATAGTGGAGAATATCTAGTACACTAACACACTCCCACAATGCACTGTGATATGCCGTGTCAAAATGATGTACCTTATTTAATACAGAAGACTCATCATGCACTGTGGCATTTGAATGGACACACTGCAGAAAGAATTTTATGAATTGTTTTTACTAACATAATCTTGTGCACACAGGCATGCCTATCTTGTCACCAGCAAATTCACCGCAATGCACCCATCTGCCCACTGTGTAAAGCAAAGAGTCGTTCCAGGAACCCCAAGAAACCCAAGAGGAAGCCTGATGAGTAAATAAAATGGAACTTATTTTTAAATGTAAGCGTCCTCCATTAGAGCCTTGTTTAATGTAAACCGTGTTGTAGTCTCTTTTGTGTTGTGTACTTGATTTAAATATGTTAAACTTTATATGATTTTGTTGGATTCATCCATGCAATAATGAATTACCATTACTTTAATACCCATGAGTAAAGTTTCTACTGTTTTACTGTTTCTACTGATATTCATTTACACATTTTTGCATTTTTATGTATTACCACATAATAGGTATGTAGTTTGTTATTAAACACAAATTGTATTTGTCTTTTTCTGGGAGCAGAAACTTGCAACTTGAAAGGGATCTGCAAATTATGATAAAGCAGTTGTTGTATTAGACAGTAATAATGCTAAAATTGTAGCCTTGCATGTTTGGTGTTAAAAGTTTAATAATTAAATTGTGACTAGTTTGTTCATTCGATGAACCAAACTTGATTAAAAAGTCTAGTAACTGTTACTGAAAAGTGTTAAATATTGAATGTTTTTATATTTACATTTTTTAAATATTTGTCAGATGGTGTACTGTGCATTTTAATTGAAAAAATAGGTTGTCCAATAAAATATGATGAGTCTTACAATGATTGAAATGTTTTCTTTGTTCTCTTTTTGACTGATTTCCCCCCACCCATTGATGTGCAACAGTGGTTATTCATATCTTGAACCACTCGTCCATGCACAGCAATTAGCGCCCTTTTACTATATTTATATATGTGTAACCAAATATGAATACTGATCTGATCAATTGATAAAGTAATCATTTTTTAAAAACATTTTTTAAAAAGCTTCAGAATTGATGTGTACATCAGGATCTGGCAGGATGAAACAAGAAAAGTTACGAAAAGTTTTTACTTTACCATGGAGTTCAGAGAATGGCTCATGGAAGCTTGGAAGGGTCGGTTGCCAAGTTGCAGGAAAATTCCCCTCCCAACGACAACTACAGAAAAAGATATGAAACTAGTCCATGATTTTCTGGCACAGGAAAAGGTAGATGTGTTTTCAGTGTGTTTTTTGACTCATTCTTAAATCATCATTCTCTATTATTATTATTAATAGAAAAACTTCTCAGAAAATCATAATTTCATTAACAAGAAATGCAGAAAGCAGTTTTAGACAAATCCAGATATAGATTTATATCCCTAATAAGCAAGCCAAAAGTGACAGTGACAAGGAAAAACTACTTGAGATGACATAAGGAACAAACCAAGAGAGGAACCAGACTCAAAAGGGAACCCATTCTCTTCTGAGTGACACCGGATATTGTGAATATGAGCCATTTCTCTCCAACTGCTTGCTATAAGGTCCAAGATTACAGAGTGTGTTGAAAGGATATTCAGTACAAGATTTTAGCTTTAACTCTATAGTATCCATGTAAACTTATTCTCTGAACAATGAGTGAGACCTGGGCATAGACTATTTTCAGAAGCAGAACCTTTAGGTTATCCAAGTGAAACTATCCATGGTAATCTTTAGGGGATCTCTGTGATGCCCTCCATAGCAATCTTATGGCAATCCTCAGACTAGGCAATGGTGGGTAGCTAATGTCTTGTGAATAATCTTCACAATAGTGTTGATGAGTGAGAGAGGGTGGTAACTAGAGAGCAGTCTTTGTCAGCTTTTAATAGCACTGATATAAGGGCTGTGTTCCTGTTTGGAGTGCAGATTTTGTTTAACTTCCAGTGTCATATTTCTAAATTGTGAGATTTTTTGCCAAAAGCGATAAATTCAGTTGGAAATCTATCTGGTCTATCTGGATTTGATGTTTGACATGCTTTCGAGGGCATCGTAATATTCAGTTTCTGTGAGTGGCTTATCCAGTATCTTTATTTTCACTGATCAGCCATAACATTAAAACCACTGATAGGTGAAGTGAATAACATTGACTATCTCATTACAATAGCACTTGTCAAGGTATGGGATACAGTAAGCAGCAAGTGAACAGTCAGTTCTCGAAGTTGATGTTTTGGAAGCAGGAAAAATTGGCAAGTGTAAGGATCTGCCCAACGTTGACAAGGGCCAAATTGTGATGGCTACACGACTGGGTCAGAGCATCTGCAAAATGGAAGTCTTGTAGGGTGTTCCCAGTATGCAGTGGTTAGTACCTACCAAAAGAGGGCCAAAGAAGGACAACCGCTGAACTAGCAACAGGATCATGGGCACCCAAGGCTCATTGATGCATGTGGGGAGTGAAGGCTAGCCCGTCTGTTCTGATCCCACAGAAGAGCTACTGTAGCACAAATTGCTGAAAAAGTTAATGTTGGCTATGATAGAAAGGTGTCAGAGCACACAGTGCATAGCAGCTTGCTGTGTATGGGGTTGCATAGCCACAAACCGGTCACAGTGCCCATGCTGACCCTTGTCCACCACCAAAAGCATCTACAATGGGCATGTGAGCATCAGAACTGGACCAACTATCTCATCATAGTTTCTTTTACATCATGTGGATGGCTGGGTGCGTGTGCGTTACTTACGTGGGGAAGAGATGGGACCAGTATGCACTATGGGGGAAGACGACAAGCTGGCAGAGGCAGTGTGATGTTCTGGGCAATGTTCTGCTTCTGTCCTGGCATTCATGTGGATGTTACTTTGACACTTACCATCTACCTAAACATTGTTGCAGACCAATTACACCCCTTCATGGCAACAGTATTCCCTAATGGCAGTAGGATGATATGCCCTGCCACGCTGCAAAAATTGTTCAGGAAAGGTTTGAGGAACATGACAGAGAGTTCAAGGTGTTTATTTGGCCTTCAAATTCCCCAGATCTCAATCCAATCGAGCATATGCCGGATGTGCTGGGAAAAGAAGTCCAATCCATGGGGGCCCCACCTCTCAATTTACAGGATTTAAAGGATCTGCTGCTAACATCTTGGTGCCAGATACCACAGCACACCTTCAGAGGTCTTATGGAGTCCATGCATTGAAGGGTCAGAGCTGTTTTGGTGGCACAAGGGAGACGTACACAATATTAGGCAGGTGGTTTTAATGTTATGGCTGGTCGGTATATCTGGATAATTTTGAAAAGCTAATGTTCTTCAGGAACTGTTTTATGTTTATTAAGTTAGATTCATGGTCTGGAGTGCATAATGTACTATCAAATGTTCTAAATGTATTATATATTTAGAGTGATGTGTGTATTATTTCTCCTTTAATGTTTTTAATTGCTGGGATGTTGTTTTTGTGTGTGTTTATTTTAATATACGTTAAAATAAATATAATTATTTTAAGATGTTCAACGAGTTTTTTTCCTGGTTTATTGTTTTCTTCAAAATTATTATTTTATTTTATGTTATTTTATTTTTTGTAGCCTGAATTGTCTCTTCATTAATGATATCATTTAGTTGAAGATATAGTTTATTCTGTTTTGTTTGAGTTTCCTGGGTGAGGGGTTATTTGTGAAGCTTTCATTAAGTTTTTTTGTTCTGTTTCAAGATAGTTTTCTATTTATTGATCTTTCTTCTTCTTGACCATTAAATATGATATGATTTTTCCTTGTTTTCTTTCCTTGCCCATTTCCCCAAAGTAAGGTGGGTGAGACTTCTGGTGAGTTGTTTGTTTCTAGGAAGTTGGTCCATTCATTTTTTTTATAGATCAAAGTCTGGATTGTTGAGTAATAACAAATTAAAGTGCCATCTGCAATTTCATTTTGGGGGGTTTAATTATTTTGACAATGACAGTGGTATGTGGTTGCTAATTGTGATTGTATTGTATGCAGTTGTTTACATCAAATAAGTCTATATATGAAAATGACTGATGTGGAGTATTGCTGTATGTATAAAAGTATTGAAGCTAGGTGTTTTAATCTCCGAATGTCACTGAGACCTAGATCAACCATGTACTGTTGTATTATGTCTATGGAGTGCCAGTTTTTCTCTATGCATGGAGAGCATGACCTATCTAATACTGGGTCTATGACTGTATAAAATCACCACCAAATATAATGATCAAGTCTATTATGTTGCTGAGTTGTGAGAAGACTGAATGGAAAAAAGATGAATTGTCATCATTTCATCATACTATATGCTTGCTATTTTATTGGTAGTACTGTTTACTCAAACATTAATTATGTTATATCTTCTGTCTGGGTCTGCAATTGTAATATCTTTTTGTTTATTAAAATTGCGACTTCTCTTAGCTTGGAATGCCACTTTGCTAGGAATTCAGGAATTCTAGGTTGAGATGTATGTACGTATGTATGTGTATGTATGTATGTGTATATATATGTATATTAGTTTTTGTGATTTTGCCTTTATACACCACCACAATGGATTTGAAATAAAACAGTCGAGATGTGATTTTAAGAGGTTCCACAAAATAATTGTATATATAATAATTGTAAATATAACCATAATTTTAATACTTGGATGAAAATCCATTGCAGTCAGTGACTGCCTGAAGTCTGGAGCCCATGTTCTCAAAACTCAAATTCTGAGTTTCCTCCCTGGAGATGCT
>CM074980.1:10296182-10307041 GCA_037576825.1 Pangasius krempfi | reverse complement strand
GCGCTTTAGACGCAAGAGATCTAATATTCAACAATCCTAACTTCAGTTCAGAGGTGCAGGCTGTACTTTCAGTATTATTATTTATTATAGGTAAATTTATTAAATTATTTACATGTACCTTATTCCTATTTTTATGTTTAAAAGCTCGAGGAAGGGTGGTAGATGGTAGAGACACTGCTGCGCCCTTGTCACCAAACTGTTTGTGTGTGTAGTCCATGAGAGGTATTTGTATCCCAAGGTATTTGAAGCTGCTCATCCTCTCGACTGTGGCCCCGCTGATCAACGGGGGCTGTAGTTCCTCATCTGCTTCTTCCTGTAGTAATAATCATCTCCTTAGTCTTGGTAATGTTCAGTGATAGATTGTTATTCCGACAGCATGTGGAGAGGATATTCAATTCCTCTAAGTAGGCCTTCTCGTCGTTGTTGGTGATGAGACCTACCACCACTGTTTCTTCAGCAAACTTCACCAGCTGGTTGGAGCTGTGTGGCCGTGCAGTCACTGGTGTAGAGGGAGTACAGCAGAGGGCTGAGGGGCTCCAGTGCTGAGGGTGAGCGTGAAGGAGGTGTGGTTTCCCATCCTGACCACCTGGGGGCATCTGGTCAGGAAGTCCAGAATCCAGTGACAGATGGAGGTGTTCAGTCGCAGATCCTGGTGCTTTTTGCAGAGGTGTGAGGGGATGATAGTGTTAAAGGCAGAGCTGTACTACTTAAAACAAATAACCTAGGCTCAGAAGCTACAGTAGGCCTATAAAGTTTATATATAAAAAAGGCATAACATAAACTATACAGCTGTATGTATAACATTGTTTTAGCATGGTGGCTGCACTGTGCTGATGTTCATAAAATGTCTGCGAAGCCATCATTATGATTTCATTTTTAACCTCCCATCAGATAAATGAGATATCATGTTCTGCTATTACTAGCATGTTTTATTTGAGTTTATTTTAAGGTATGATTAGTTGACATTAACACGTTCAATGAATGATTAAAACAATAAATCCATGCCATCACTGCTTCTACTGCTGTGCGGTATCCACTCAAATTTGAGTTTGTCACACTTCTCAACTGAAATGTACAGGTCAGCTCATACGGTCCATATGGAAATGTGATATATGGACATGTATGAATTTCCAGTACATGTATTGGCACATAAGAATTTCAAAATATGTAAATACTTATACAAAATATGTGCCATATAAAGAAACTTATTTGAAATTGATCCCTTTCAAATATGTGACATATATGTGATGTGAATGACTAATAAATGCTAATTAACAAAAAAGTTAATTAGAAAATTAAAAAAACAGGTGCAAAACAGTCATGTGACATATCCCAGTAAGGTGCACTGGCTGATGGGAAATATAGTCCAGTGCTGATTTTAGCATAACCCTAACTGAGCATAACCCTGGGAGCAATGTACACCGCAAATCATAGGGGAGGAGCGACATCTTCAGTGGAGCAGGGAGGCAGAGTGATGGCCACAGCTGAGCAGGAAGACAGAGCAATGTCCTCAGCAGAGCAAGGAGGCAGAGCGACGTCCACAGCAGAGTAGGAAGGCAGAGCGACGTCTTAAGTGGAGATGGGCGTAGTGACATCCGAGGAGGAGCAGGGAGACTGAAAATTTGGATTGGATAAATCCATGTGACCACTGTTGCCAATGTAGTAACTTTGTCACAAGACTTGCCAACTTTTAGATCCCTTTACACTTTATTTCAATAGTCTATTAACAAATCTATTTGAGCAGACCTTAGTGACTGTCCTGCACTCAATACAGCTCTCCAGATCACATCACAGCTGCTGGTTGAGAGAGCAGGTTCAGTTGACTCACCACCAGTATTTTTTAAAGCCGGACTTATGCCTGACTTTAAAGTTACACTTATGGGAGCCTGTTCCCAAGGACCAATCACTCATCACCATTGTTCTCCAAACAACCAATTGCTGATCATTGTTTGTCCACCCATGCACATGTGTTTATTCTTACTTTCAAACTCTTGGCTATATTTACAAGTAATAAACACTACACATAACTATAGGATGGCACTACACTCTTCTGATATTGGCTGATGTCCCTTTATATTTAAAATATTAATCGTTGAGGAAAAAATAACCATTATTTTGGCTCATTTTTGCAAACATTCAAGTAGTTACGATTAGTTCACCCCACCAAACACAGTTCTTTGTTTATTTTAAACATTCAGGTCAGTGAGGGCCCAATGTGGGCAGCCTACATCGGGCCACTGGGGATTTGCACATCGGCATGACATTGGCCACACAGCATTACAAAACATGCAAACCCTGAATGGGCAAATGTAGGCAGCCCAAAAGGGGCCAATGCTGTGGGGCCAATGTTGCGCCGATGTGCAAATCCCCTGTGGCCCGTTGTGGGCTGCTTGTATCAGACCAACATAGCCTGTCCACATCATGCCCATGTGCAAATCCCCAATGGTCTACGTTGTCCCAATGTGGGTAGCCACCAATGGCCAGCCCATATCAGGCCAATGTCACACTGATTTTAAAATCCTCAATAGCCCACTTTGGGCTATTTCTTTGGGCAGCCCACATTGGGCTATATATGAGGATTTTCTCATTGGTTTGACATTGGCCCCGTGACACTGGCCTGATGTGGGCTGCCACAATGAGCCAATGTCGCACCAATATGCAAAATGGGCCCTTACAGGTCTGATGTGGGTAAAAGTAAATGGAGAGCATTGCTCCAGGAAGACTATATTGGCTGTACAATTGGCTGACCAAGCTTAACATTTAGGCAGATGGCTGACATTCTGCATTTCGCTGTTATCAAAAATTATCCTGAAAACAATCTGAGATAACTAATAGAATTTAATATATTAAGCAAATTAATAAATTTTTCATAACACCAAATAAGTAATATAAGTAAATGACTAATTTTGAACTGTAAAAGACTGATAATAGATAAATAGTTTTGTTATTTTCATAAATAGAACATTTCTAAACACAGTAAAAGTATCCCATAAATCTATGAGAAATAAATAGGTAAGTGCACAAATTAAGCCCAAATTTCAATTTAATATCATTTTCAACTTTGACATAAAAAAGAAACCAATAATATGCACTACTGCTTGTTTTAGCCAGCTCTTCAATTTGTTAATACATTGATGTTTTTACTGTATGCAAATTTCATATTAGCCAGTACTGAATGAAGACTTGCAATTGAAGAGAGTAGCAGGTAAAAACCGTCACCTTTTCTGATATCCACATCACACTTCCAGTGTGCTGTTGGTGAAGTCTTCAATTTTGATTAAAAAAAAATTAAATAAAATAAACAAATGTTGGGGCAGGGCCAGACCTAATCCAGCGCATCCAGTGCTGTGAGTTAATTGGTCTGAAATGCCTGTCAATCAAGTGTATTTTCTCCAATAATGTTGTGACGTTTGTGTGGGAGGCTGCATATTCTTATGCCTTGAGTGAATCCTATAAAAAGCAAGTGCGGGCTGCCCTCCAGAAAATCCTCATTCGACTAATGTGGTTGCATAAGTGTGCACACTCCTTAACTAATACTTAACTAATACTTAGAGGAAACACCCTCAGACCCCAGAATGTTAAAGCACATTTTGCTTATAATAGAGTATTCAGTGTTTTGAGGTAATAGTCTATCAACTTAGTACATCCTGATTTAGCCATTTTATTCCACTCTCACTTGCAAAATTGCTCCAGTATTTTGAGGAACACGTTCACCTCTTAAAACTTATTTCAGAAGCTGAAGTTCGCTTCTTATTCGCCAGTTTCTTATTGAGATACAATATCTTATCTTCGATGCCCAGTAGTTACGATCTCGTGGCTGTAGATGGCGCTGTGAAGTGCACTAATATACAGTATACAAGTCTGGAGACAAAACAAAAAAAAAAAAAAAAAAAAAAAAAAAACTATTAGTATTCTTAAATATCGGATAGCCTTTTTCATAGTGAACCTTTAAATGTGTAACCTCTGAATTTATATGTAACACTATATGTTGAACCTGTAATAAAGGTTAGTTAGTTTTCAGCTTTGCCTGAGCTGCCCACCCTTTTAATTATTAAAGCATTTAAAAATAGGGGATAGGAAAAATAGGCATTATAATATAGGGAAAAAACAATGATTCACTAATGATTTACTAATTGTAAATATATTGTGAGGTTTAAAGTTTTTTAGCGTGTTAGAATTTTACACACTGAAAAAAAAATATTCAGTGGTTCAGTAAATATGACAAAAATTGTGATTTTTTACACTATTATTGTGCAAGAGCTCACAACAATAGTTTAAAAAAAAGACGTAATATTTACTTGAATCGATTGCATACTAATATGCAGCGTGGTTTTCGAACTCGATTTGCATATCAGTTCGCAGAATTTTAAACTGATTGAATTTTGAGAGTCATGATTCACACAATATGACCCTGTCATACTGGAATAGCAATAGCAATTACCCCGTTTGCTATTTCCCTTCCTCGGAGGCGCATATGGAGCCTGCCAAAATTCAAATAGAACTCCCTTTGCATTTACATTTCCCATGCCTTGCACAGAAAGCTGTCAATCAGTGTTGGGGGTGGGAGTATACTATAGGGCGTTTGTATGTGGAAGTGACGTCAGTCACAGTCACCGATTAAGAAGGAAAATGTGAAGACGTTTGTGCAGATGTGTTTGATTTGGAATAATTAAAGATATTAAATATAAAAATAAAACACTTTAAAAAAAATATATATATATTGGTTTAGAAATAGTACACAGTTGTTTCACCATAACGTTTATTTACTTTCATATACAGAATTTTTAGATACAAACTTCCAATATCTGCTAAGGAGTATGCAATTGTCTTTGATGCTATACCGTCTGGACTCCTTCAATTGTTCTGTGTCGCTGATACAGTGGCGTCTCCAGTATTTTTTATGGGGTGGACAGATGGGGCAGTAAAAATCTTAGGGTGCCACACTACAAAGACTGTAGCATGTCTGCATATAACGATACACGACAGTTTTTGCCATTATGATTAACACTGGGAGCATATAAAGTTATAGGCTTCGGAACTTTAGCATTACTATTCATTGTATAGAGCTGAGGGAGTTTAAACCAAATAGACAAACGCGACTCCACAGGTCAACTGAAAATTCTAGAAATGTTTATTCTGAGTGCAAATTAATTTCAAATGATAGTAAAAGTACACATGAAAACATGGATGCTTAACATCTTTCAACAACAGTTATTATATTGTTGCAGTATGTAAATGTTTCAAATTGATATTTTTCCCCAAAGAAAATAACAGGCGCAACTTTAATTAAATTAAAATTAATAGTACACATGAACTCATGAATGCAGAATTCTACAGTTAACATCAAAGGAACACCCCACATTACTTATTATATTGCATATTATATTGCATAGTTGTGCATGAAAACATAGCCAGTTTACTAGTTATTCAGGACAGTTTATAGTTATGCCATTTTTAATGAGCGCTGCCTAGCAGTCAGTCCTACCTGATGGGTCAGTTCAATTCAATTTTATTTGTATACCGCTTTTAACAATGGACATTGTCACAAAGCAGCTTTACAGAAATAAATCCATTCGGGATATAAATTGCAAATATATGAATTTATCCCTAATGAGAAAGCCAGAAGCGATGGTGTAAAGGAAAAACTCCTTGAGATATGATGCTCATTTATTTATTTATTAATTTATTTACTTACTTTTTTACTTACTGTGCAGTGTTTCCTCAGTGTCCATGTTTAAACATTAAAATGATTATTCTAAGTAAAAAAAATCCACTCTTTCTGGTTGGGGGGCCAGTGGGGTAGCCAGTGTGTTTTTAGAGTGGGCACTGGCCCTTGGAGGCGCCACTGCGCTGATATTGTTGAGTTGAATATGAATCTTGACTTCAATTTAAAGTTAGATGGTACAAGTATTATTAGGAAAAAAATATGCAACAATAGATATGTCAGTTATTTAGGGTACATCCAGCTAAAAGTTTTTGGAATTCATTTTTTCAGCATATTAATTGGGAAGAAGCTTACATGGTTTCTAGGAGATAAAGTAAACTGAAAAGTCTAAGTACTTCTCAAATATTATCTCTAACAACTCACACAAGCCTCGTGTTCTTTTGCTGCATTGAATACTCCTCAATCAACTTGTTTGGAGTTCTCTTTTGAGATGTGTGAAAACTTTTTACATTTTTTTTGTCGACAAGATTGCTGTTGTTAGAGCACACATTTCATCTCTTTCTGTTGATTCATCTATCACGACTATGTGCTCTGCTGTTTTTAACCAGTTTGAGCCTGTGTCTCTTTCTTTTTTCATTTAAAATGAAATCATCTACCTGTTGCTTAGATATTATTCCTTCTCATTTTTTAAAGAATGTTTTTGAAACCCTTGGACCTAAAATTCAGGAAATCATAAATAGTAGCCTTGCATCAGGAGTTGTACCTCTAAATTTTAATCATGCAATAGTGGAACCATTGATTAAGAAGCCAAATTTGGATACCTCGATTTTTGATAATTTTAGGCCTATTTCAAAACTTCCGTTCCTTTCTAAAATATTAGAGAAAGTCATTTTTACACAATTGCATTCATTTTTACGTCAAAATGGTTTGCAGGAAATGTTTCAGTCTGGTTTTAAATCACTCCACAGCACAGAAACGGCCCTGTTGAAAGTTTTTAATGACCTGTTACTAGCCACTGACTCAGGTGATTATGCTGTCCTCATGCTCCTGGATCTTACGGCTGCATTTGATACTGTAGACCATGACATCCTGATTTCTCGGTTGGAGCATTGCGTTGGAGTTAGGGGGACGGCGTTGGAGTGGTTTAGATCTTATTTGTCTGACAGAAGTTTTTCAGTCCACCTTGGGGATTTTAAGTCATCTTCTGCATCTTTCTCGTGTGGTGTCCCTCAGGGTTGCATTCTTGGACCTGTTTTATTTTCATTGTATCTACTTCCGTTAGGGTTCATTTTTAGGAAATACGGCATCTCTTTTCATTGCTATGCAGATGATACACAACTCTATCTCCCTGTGAAACGATATGATGCAAACTTTTTAGCACCATTGTTGGACTGTCTTGAGGAGGGTAGGGCCTAGATGACCTCAAATTTTTGAAAGTTCAATGAAAAAAAACAGAAGTCATGATATTTAGACCTGGTAACACCGATGACCCCTCAGATTTAGATTGGAGTGTTATAAAACCATATGTAAAGCCAAATGTTAAAAACCTGGGTGTTATAAAGGATAGTGATTTTAAATTGGATAAACAAATTAATTCAGTAATTAAATCTAGTTTTTTTCCAGTTGAGGCAATTATCCAAAGTTAAGTCTTTTTTTGTCTTTTAATGATTTTGAAAGGGTCATACATGCTTTTATCTCGACCTGTCTTGACTATTATAATGGCCTATATGTAGGTATTAATCAGGCCTCCCTCAAACGTTTACAGAGGGTATAAAATGCTGCTGTATTAAAGAGGGACGTGCAAGCATGAACAAATTACACCCATACTGGCATCTCTTCATTGGCTTCCTGTTCGTTTTAGAATTGATTTTAAGGTTTTAGTTTTAGTTTATAAGTCATTAAAGGGATTGGCACCAAGGCTAGAAAGCAGGGGTGACCGGGCTTTTGCTGTCGTAGCCCCAAAACTTTGGAATAACTTGCCTCTATATGTTAGGCAGGCTCAAACACTTGCTGTTTTTAAATCCCGTCTTAAAACGTATTTTTATACTTTAGCATTTAACTCAGTATGAGAGCTGTTTTATGTAATGTGATGTGTAAAATTTGTTTTATCTTGATTATGCTTGTACAGCACTTTGGTAAACAATTGTTGTTTTAAAAAAGTGCTCTATAAATAAACTTTGATTTGATTTGATTTGATATTGTGTCACCAATAAGATTCAAGAAGTTTCATTTAAAATTATTCATTGTATTTAACCAGTAAACCAGTTCCTTAAAAATGTAAGAAAGATATTGTATTCCTCATCTCTTCTTTGATTGTATTTGTACTAAATTGCTCTGGTGTGACATTAAGGTTTTCTTTAAGGAGATTACTGGAACTGACATTATTTTGGAAGATATTTTTTTTCCATGACAAACTTTTAGAAAAGAAAAAATTTTTTTCTTAATTTATTCATTATTTTACATAAATATCATACTCATAAATGTCAATGGTCAAAACAGTACCAAACTTTGTAACAAGGCATCGGAAATCTAAATGCAAAGGGAATTGTGATTCTATTTGAATTTTGGCACGTTCCATATGGGACGCTGAGGAAGTGAAATAGCAAATGGGGTAAATGCTATTGCTATTTCAGTATGACAGGGTCAACTCGTAATACATGGGGAATTTTAATTGAATTTCCCATGTCTTATGAGTTGACCCTGTCATATTGAAAAAGCTGCGTTTAACAATGGACATTGTCATGAAACAGCTTTACAGAAATCAAATAAATCAAAATAAATTGTAAATGTGTGAATTTATCCCTAATGAGCAAGCCAGAGGCAACAGTGGCAAGGAAAAACTCCCTGAGACGATATGAGGAAGAAACCTTGTGACGAACCAGACTCAAAAGGGAACCCATCCTCATCTGGGTGATAGTGGATAATGCAATTATAAATACATCCCTTCTATAACTGTGTACTACATGGACAAATTGTGAAATTATGCACCCAGTAAATTCATTACAGTTTTCACATGAAGTCCGGTTTGTTGAACTTATCCACTGTCCACTGATGGAGACCTGACTGCAGTACTGCTTGCAGCAGTAATACGAGATTTGCATTTTCATTTGAATTATGTCACAATTTATGCGTCCACAAATAGGAAATGCAACTGCAAATGCAATTTGCAATTACTTTTGAAATTTGTCTGGAAAAAACTTCCATACATTTATTATTCTATTGTTAAACTGAAAAGAAAAAAACAAAAATGAATGGTTTTATGATTTTTAAAAATGCTATACGCAATGTCCCAGTAAACAGCCATCATCCCAGGGACTCTCGGGGACATCCCTATTTGGGTATTTTAATAACGTTCACTGCAGGACATTCCCAGGACATTAAACGTTCACAGCAGGTCCTGTTATAGTCCTGGAGGAACGTTTGCAAACATACATTCAGAGGACATTTACCAATTATTCATGTTCCCTTTAGTGAACATTCAAGGACACCTGGATTTTGTAATAGCCATTCGTGTTTTTCCCAGTTTCATCATCATCACATTGGCGGCCATTCTTGGTGGCTTATTACTAGGATGAGGAGACTATTCGATTTCACCATTTTTAGACATTGAACTATCTTCTCTAGTTGGTTGCTGATGAGCTGGTTTTGGGAAGGATTATATATAGTTGAAAAATTTGTCCACTTATGTCCAATGTTCATGTAACAGTTCCCTCTGAAATTTTTGGAACATCAAGGCCAGTTCTTTTATTTTTGTTATACACTGAAGACATTTGGGTGTGAGATCAAAAGATGAATATGAGACAATAGATCAGAATTTCAGCTTTTATTTCCTGATATTTTCATCTAGATGTGTTAAACAACTTAGAACATGGCACCTTTGGTAGCAAACTACCCAATTTTTAGGTGAGCAAAGTATAGGAAGAGATATTCTTAAATATTTGTTTGCATATTCCTTGCTTGCAGTAACTGCATAAAGTTGGTGACCTACTGACATCACTAAACTGTTGCATTCTTATTTTGTGGTGCTTTTCCAGGCTTGTACTGCACCTTCTTTCAGTTGTGTATTTTGGGGGGGTTTCTCCCTTCAGTCTTCTCTTCAGGAGTTGAATTGCATGCTCAATTGGGTTAAGTCCTGGTGGTTGACTTGGCCAGTCTAAACCTGTCTACTTTATTAGGACCACTTGTACACCTGTGCATTCATGCAGTTATCTAATCAGCCAATCATGTGGCAGCAGTGCAATGCAACCAGACTGGTCTGAGCTGACAGGAAGTCACAGAAACTAGACAGTTGTAGACTGGAAAACGTTTTTTTCCCCTAATCTTCAACTATCCAGTTTTGATGAGCCTGTGCCCATGATAGCCTTGGATTCCTGTTCTTGGCTGACAGGAGTGGAACCCAATTTGTAGCCCATCCACCTCACGGTTCGATGTTTTGTGCATAATAAGATGCTTTTCTGCTCACCACAATGATAAAGAGTGATTATATGAGTTACTATATCCTTCCTGGCAGCTCAAACCAATCTAGTCATTTTCCTAGTCTGATCTCTCTTATCAACAAGGCGTTTCCACCCACAGAACTGTCACTCACTCAATTGTTTTTGTTTTCGCACTATTTTGTGTAAATACCAGAGACTGTTTTGTGTGAAATTCCCAGGAAATCAGCAGTCAATTAAATACTCAAACATATTCTGTTACCAACATCCATGCCACAATCAAAGTCACAGAGATCACACTTTTTCTTTATTCTGATGTCTGATGTGAACATTAACTAAAGCTCTTGAATCTGCATGATTTTTTTGCATTGCGTTGCTGCCACATGATTGGCTGATTTGATAACTGCATAAATGTGCAGGTGTATCAGTGTTCCTAAAAATGTGGACACATAACAGCTCATTTTCTTTCCCCCAATACAGTGAATTTAACATTTCTTTTGGCAATCAATGCAATCTTTTAAATAGAGCAAAAACACTTGCATTCTTTTTTTTTTTTTAAATAAATGTTCTAATGTAATGAAAACATATACACATAACAGAAATAAACAATATATATATATAGTTGCGAATAAGTTATCAACTTGTAGGGTCTTTTTTGCTCATTTCATATAACCTTTAACAAATATATACAGTGGTGTGAAAAAGTGTTGGCCCCCTTCCTGATTTCCAATCTTTTTGCAGGTTTGTCACACTTTAATGTT
>CM074980.1:10279920-10291389 GCA_037576825.1 Pangasius krempfi | reverse complement strand
ACGCAACCCTCTCTATTTATCCGGGCTTGGGACCGGCACAGAAGTCACTGGACTGTGACCCCCATGGCTAGATTATGATCCACCATGCCTGCTTCCATCAAAAAGTGCATGTTCCTTGTTGGTACCTCAAATAATGAAGGCTACTGCAGGGGGCAGAGCTTTCTCTTACAAAGTCCCACAGTTATGGAACAGCCTTCCAATTAGTGTTTGGGACTCGGACACAGTCTCAGTCTTTAAGTCTAGGCTGAAAACCTAGTTTAGTCAAGCCATTTGTTAATAGCTTTGATCCAAGAAACTTTAAACTCTAATGATGCTCATACTCAAGTTCCTTTTAACACACTTAGCACTGCTGACTTTATAGTATGCAGTTGTAGATGTGGAATGATTTATAATCACTCTATCCAGTGTCACCCAGATGAGGATGGGATCCCTTTTCAGTATGGTTCCTCTCAAAGTTTCTTCCTATTGTCACCTCGGGGAGTTTTTCCTTGTAACCATTGTGTCTGGCTTGCTCATTAAGGTTAAATTGAAATTAATATTTTAGATGCGGATTTCTGTAAAACTGTTTTGTGACAATATCCATTGTTGAAAGCGTGATACAAATACAATTGAATTAAACTGAATAATTTTGGAATATTTTGTTCCTCACTAACTCAGTAATGTTAATAAAGTTTTTGAGATACCTAATGTTTTATGACTGATGACTTCACAGTTTCGCCATCCAAACTGCCCCAAAATTTGTGCCACATTCCTGTCATTTCTGCCACATTTGTGCTGTTATCAGGTTATTAAGTGATACATTTTAACTGCATGAAAAGAAAGGAAGAATTCATCACTCAAGACTCCATCTAATCACATCCAATCCTAATCAGCATCTGCATAAATCTGTATGTAAGAACACAACATTAACACCTAAATTGTACTTGTATGAGAGCTCATGGAAACCCAGTCTGAAGTGTGGTAGGACTGAAAGACTACAGAAGCATATTTCTTGTTTTGTTTTGTTTTTTTGTTAGTTTATATTCTTTTGCTTGTATTTGAATCCTAGTTGTATTATATTGTTTTTATTGCTGGTTTACCAGTCTGAGTTGCATGAATTTATGGAAGTCATAACACAACCAACAAAAGCGGGAAAAGAGGGAATCTGTAGCACTAAATGAAATTTTATAAAGTAGAGTTAAAAGTAAACAAAGCTACAATATGTATGCCTGAAATTAAGTAAAATTATAATTATTTAAACCTAAAATAGGATATAAAACATAACAAAACACAAGAACCAAAACTATGATAACAGCTTAGGTGAAATCTAAAAAGACAATCTGGACATGTTAACTGGGGCTAAAGAAATAAATCTTCCATTTTAGTTGTGAGTCAGAGATATTTATTATCCAAGTATACAACTGGATACAAGTAGATTAGAAATGAACAAAGGTGTACCCTATTTAATATACAGTATTTAGTGTGAACTCTCGAAATTAAATACTAGTCCTAATTTACACTGCTAAAAGAAAGGGGGTGAATACTTATCACTTATGAAGTTTTTGGACTGTTTTTTTTCACAATTTGGAGTCCCTGTACAATTACATGTTTAAACATTATTTGTTTGTAGCACAATTATTCATACACCAGTAAATCACATTTCAATAACAGGATTTTTTTTCTCCAAAAAGTCTTATGCATATTCATCTTCAACATATTTTAATATTGTTTGAACAAAGTAGACTAAGTAAAGTTGATTATATATTTAAGATGTCAGCCTTAGTGACATTCTATAATTCATTTATTAATACAACAGCAATAACATGGCTTAGAACATTACACTAAGTAAATGTCTCTGAACACAGTGGTATGCCAAAGTAATGTTCTATATTTCACAGTCCACTTTATAAGATTCTTCATAAAAACACCATTTAATGCACATAGAATCCATCAGTGCCTTATTTAACCACAGTTGGGAGTGTTTCATGCATCCATTATATACCATCGCCTTCCTCTACTTACTGTATTTTAAGACTGTCACCTGTAACTTGAAACATGTTTGGTAATTTAGGACATCCGGGTAAATTATAAACATCTGTACATGATTTGAACTAATATTAAGCTTATTTTCATACAGTGGTACATCACTGACCAGCCATAACAGTAAGCCACTGACAGGTGAAGTGAATATCATTGATTATCTTGTTGGATTATCTTGTTGGCCTTGTTGGAAGCAGGAAAAATGGGTAAGCATAAGGATCTGAGTGACTTTGACAAGGGCCAAATTGTGATGGCTAGACGATTGGGTCAGAGCATCTCCAAAACGGGTGTTCCTGGTATGCACTGGGTGGTACCTACCAAAAGTGGCCCAAGGAAGGACAACCGGTGAACCGGTGGCAGGGTCATGGGTGCCCAAGGCTCACTGATGTACGTGGGGAGCGAAGGCTCGTCTGGTCCGATCCCACAGATCACACATTGCTGAAAAAGTTAAAGCTGGCTATGATAGAAAGGTGTCTGAAAACACAGTGCATCACAGCTTGCTGAGTACTGGGCTGCGTAGCCACAGACCGGTCCCATGGTGACCCATGCTGACCCCTGTCTCACTGCTGAAAGCGTCCACGTGAGCATCAGAACCGGACCGTCGGGCAATGGAACAGGGAACATTTTGTTTTACATCATGTGGATGGCCGGGTGCATGTGTGTTACTTACCTGGGGAAGAGATGGCACCAGTATGCAATATGGGAAGAAGGCAAGCCAGTGGAGGCAGTGTGACTTATGGAATTTGTGCTCTGCATTTACCCATCCAAGTGCAGACATACAGTAGTGAACACACACCCAGAGCAGTGGGCAGCCTTTTTTGCTGCAGCACCTGGGGAGCAGTTGGGGGATCGCTCAAGGGACTCACCTCAGTCATGGTATTGAGGGTGGAAGAGAGCGCTGGTCATCCCCCCCCCCCTACAATCCCTGCCGGCCTGAGACTCAAACCCTTCACCTTTGGGTTGCAAGTCCGACTCGCTAACCATTAGGCCACAGCTGCCCCGATAGTCTGGGCAATGTTCTGCTGAGAATCTTTCATGTGGATGTTATTTTTGTACCACCTACCTAAACACTGTTGCAGACCAAGTGCACTCCTTCATGGCAACGGTATTCCCTAATGGCAGTGGCCTCTTTCAGCAGGATAATAAAGCACCCTGCCACACTGCAAAAAGTCGTTCAGGAATGGTTTGAGGAACATGAAAAATAGTTCAACGTGTTCCCTTGTACTCCAAATTCCCCAGAACTATAGAGAACCCACCTCACAGATACCACAGCTTACCTTCGGAGGTCTTGAGGTGTCCATGCCATGAAGGGTCAGAGCTGTTTTGGTAGCACAAGTGGGACCTACACAATATTAGGCAGGTGGCTTTAATATTATGGCTGATTGGTGTATATCTGCCTCATAAATATGTAGACTAAATAAGTCATGACAATTTTATAGCCTTTTGAAACAAAAAATGGCCAAAGCATATTTAATTTTCTTCCTTCCCCCAACATATTTTAGGGTCAGCTTCCTGCTTGATACTGATGACACCGCCTTATATATGGTAACATGAATTAAGTCATGTTATTTCAGGCACTCCCTACTGCAAGGACTCAGTTACATAAGTTTTGACTTTCATCTTGTTTCCACAGGCCAGGAAACAAATGCTGCTAAGTTTAAATATCCCACTATAAATTAATTCATACTATATCAGAATGGTTTGCCTCCAAGCCCAAAGATTTACACCCACATTCATTTTGTCAGTACTAACAGCAGTAACAACAAAATTAGGAATAGTTCTCTTAATATGAAAGTACATATTAACTTGGTGTAACTGGTTAAGAAATAAAACACTCAAAATAAATTCAGATTCAAATTTTATTGGTCACACACTAGAATACACAGTATGACGTGAAGTGAAATGCCCTTTACAACTGTCTGTGACATAAACCAGAATTTACTTGCATACAAGTAGAAAAAGGAAAAATATAAAAATATAATATACAGGATGTAAAAGATAGATGGCAGCAAAGGTATGGACTATATTTGGAATAAAGTGCAGATATGTGCAGTTTTATGTGCACTTCAATGCTGTGCAACATCAGGTAGTTTCAGTGAAATTGCTAACTATATAATAAATATTTATAAAAATTGGATAACATGGGTGTAGTAACAGGAATGTAGGGGGTGTGGGTGTTGTGCAAAAAAATCCAATGTCTAGTCCTAGGTGTTGTCGTGGCTGAGGGCCCGAATGGCCTGTGGGAAGAAACTCCTCCTCATTATCTCTGTGTTGGCCTTCAGGGAGCGGAAGCACTTCCCAGATCGCAACAGAGAGAAAAGTCCATTGTTCAGATTGCTAAGGTCCTTCACTATCTTCCTGGTCTCGGTCCAGCACCGCTTGCTGTGGACAGACTGCAAGTCAGGGAGCTCAATGCGGATGGTGTGCTCAGCTGATCCTACCACCATCAGGAGAGTCTGCCTATCCTGGTTGGTGCTCTTCCCAAACCAGGCTGTAATGCTTCCCATCAGGATGCTTTTGATGGTGCAGGTGTAAAAGTTCATTAGCACCTTAGAGGGCAGTTTAAAGTCCCTTAAGCGTCTAAGGTGGTAAAAATGCTGATGGGTCTTCTTCATCAAGGTGCTAATGTGACAGAACCATGACAGGTCCGGCGTGATATGCACACCAAAGTACCATTAACTGTCCACTCTCTCCACTGGGGCCCCATTGATTTTCAGGGGGTAGTATCATGCTGAACTCCACTATCAGCTCCTTTGTTTTGATGACTTTCAGGAGGAGGTTGTTCTCCTGGCACCAATTCTCCAGGCTTTTAATCTCCTCCAAGTAGGCCTTCTTGTTATTATCAGAGATCAGGCCCACCACAATGGGCCACCAAAGTGTCATCAGCAAACTTGAGAATGGCGGTATGGTACACGCTGTCTAATTTGTCACATATTTTAAAGCAGAATTGCATTAAGTTCAAAATATTAATGTGCTGTCATCACAATAGGTTCTGCTGATTCAGCTCTTCATCCTAGAAGGGGTCTCTAGATGCAAACCAGGCTTGAGCATGCAGGGATCTATGATAGACTCATTTGTCTTTGACTGCCATCTAGCAGACAAATAATGTAATAACTTGAAAATTTACTCTTGAGATGCAAACAACTTTACAATATCGTTTCCCGAATAATATAATTTTAAAATACTCAATTTTTAAAAGTCAGAGGAATGCAAAAAAAAAAAAAAAACACACAAAAAAAGGTAATGATTGTTATTGGATAGTTTAAAATGATTAGACAGATTTACCAGAACTATTAACACATTGTATATTGTGTTCATTTTATACATTTTTATTGAGGTGAAATATACACGCACCTGTCAAGTTCATATTATTCATTTTACAGAATACATATTTATCATTTGGGGGCATTTTCTCCAGACACAATGCATAAAAACTATCTATTTTGATTAACCTGTAAGTGGTACAGTAGTCAACTGTCTGACGTCACATCTTATCTAAATAAACACCATAATTTGTTTAACCAAAAAAGAACTACTACTATTATTATCTTTTGCTATTATTTTTTAAACCATGTTACAGAAGTAAATTACTAGTGTATCAGACAGGTTTTTCCTCTTTAATTTATTTATATACATTAACTTATTGATAAATTATTATATAATTTATAATACATAATCTGCTCGTTATATATAGTGATGTAGCAGTTACCACCTCTGTTCCTCGTCCCATCTGCGCCATCCATCTACTCTACTGAGGTGGCAATCTAGAGTGGGACAAAACATTAATCTGCATCTATAGAAAATGACATAATGTGACTTCCCCTGTCTGTGTAGGGCCTGAGTATGATCCTCCTCGAACATAAATGGCACACAACTAAGCAACATTTGTTTGCTGTCTAGCAAGCTATATAAAATTCAAAGCTAACATATGTCACGTTCGCATGACATTGCAGAATCATCCGCAACTGAGAACTACTTCCGCTACCAACGCCATTTCCCACAATACACTACCATAAACACCACCACATGATCAGTCACATGACTCATATGCACGGTCACAGTTTCAGGTATTCTATACCGCACACACCAAAAAAAAAAAAAAAGCATCATTATATAACACAATACTTTATTAATTAATATTAAATTTCTTGACTTTATATTGTTTTATACTTTTTTTTTATATATTTTTTTTAATAATTATTCTTAAACTGCTTACTTCCGCATTGTATAATAAGGTGAACAGATTGACAGCATTGTCTTTCTAGCTAGTAGGTAGCTGTAAAGTAGATAATGCTAGCTAGCATTTGTAAAATTCAAAAGTATATCATTTTTGTTCAGCAGCTTACATTCATTGTAATTAGCCATGATTAGCCATTGTGAAAAGTGATGCATTGAAATTATCGCAGTGAAATAAAGGGGCAGTAATTTTAATGGAGCACTAGGGATAGAAGGCATGAAGAAACTCCACCTTTACATTACTGATTTTTTTTTATATTGTAATACATTAAAACATCCAGTTGTTAAAATTTACATTTAAATGTATGGCATTTGGCAGAAACCCTTATCCAGAGCAACTTAAAGAAGTGCTTTGAAGTCTCTGTTAATAAAAACATCCTGATACTGCTTCACTGGGTCACGGATTAAGAATACCATCAGTCTAAAAAAACCCTTTTGGGGAGGTAGTACAGTATGAAAAACACAGAAGACAACACAAGATTTTTTTTTTAATGACAAAATGCTAATTTAAGAACTCCTTTAGATTTAGTCATCCTTTGAAGACAGTGACTCAGCTGTTCGGACATCTAGAGGAAGCTGATACCACCAGCCTAGGTGTCAGAACAGAGAGAGAGCCTTGATGCATGCGTTCCTTGTACACTAAGAGATGGTGGGTTCAGTCATGCAGTGCTAGAGGATCGGCAGGAGCATGGTGCAGTGTTGGGTGTGATAAGTGCTTTAAGGTAGGTGTGTGTTGGTCCATTTTTGGCTTTGTAGGCAAGTATCAGTGTTCTACACTAATCTACACAGCTGAGGGAGCCAGTGGAGGGAGCATAGCAATGGGGTGTTGTGGGAGAACTTGTTCTAAAGGAGAAAGCAGCATAAGCGTGTTAGTTTAGCAATGTGAGAGGAGAAGGACAGTTAATTGTCCATGGTTACCCCAAGGTTGCATGCAGTGACAGAAGGTGAGATCTGAGAGTTGTCCAGGGAGATCACAAGATACTGACATGGGGATGCATCACCTGGGATGAACAGCAGTTCAGTTTTGCTGGGATTAAGTTTAAGATGATGAGTTGCCATCCATGATTAAATGCCTGTCAGGCATGCTGAGATCCAAACAGAGACACAGAAACATGTTCGTCAGAGAGAGGAAAGTAGAGGATACATTGAGTGTCATCCACATAGCAGTGGTATGAAAACATGTGAGGATATTACCTAACCAAGAGATCAGGTATAGAGGGAGAACAGAAGAGGACTATTATTAGCAATGAGCCTAGTGATGGAGCTTCTCAGTGACAGCCACAAGGGCAGTTTCAATGGAATGTGCCAGTTTGAAGTCAGACTGGTTAGGATCTTGGTGGTTGTTCTGTGTGAGTTGATGGTGCGTTTGAGGATTTTAGAAAGAAAAGAGAGAAGTGATGCTGGTTGGAAGTTGCTGATGTGTGTTTCTTCAGGAAAGGAATAACCCTTGCTGTCTGTGGTATATGACTAGATGTTATTGAGTCATTAATGCTAGAAAGAAAGAAATCGTTTTTTTCTCTTTTTTCACAAAGACCACAACCATAGAGAAGGCTAGAAAGAAGTTAGGGAAGCAACTCCAACCCCACAGACAATTTTAGGATCTCTCTTGCTCTCGCGCTCTCTCTCTCTCTCTAAGTGATTGGGATCTAGTAATCTGGCTCAGAGTAAGGTGACTTGAGCAACCCCACCCTGATAGGTTAAGTGGGTTAGGGTTAGGGGCAACCCCACCCCCACCCTGATATCTTTTATAGCTCCCACAGAAGAAAAAGAGCAGAGTGCCATATGGTACTTAAAATAAAAAAAATAAAAAAAGATGTAATTTGTAAATGTTTCAGCTTTGCTTAGTGAGAAAGGAGGGAGAATAACAGGTTTTAACACAAACTATAGCCCATTGCTAAATTTAATCAAATCCTACACCTGTAGCTACTGCTCTGCCTGTTTCCAATAGCTATCAAGGTGACAAAAGAGATTGTCCGGTATCTGTTGGGTGTGGAGTCTGGCTACCATTCTGGAGTCACCGTTTTACTGTGGGGTGTTCTTCAGGCCAGAGGAAAATGCTGGTTATTGCTTCTCAGCCTTTTGGCTACAATCAAGTGTCATTTCTCTTCTTGTGTATTCAATATCTGATACGTTCTCTATTCGAGAGCTCTTTATTAAATGGATTTTTAGAGTGGGACGAAGGGTTTGCTCCATCCACTCCACACATCAATCTGGTATTACAGTACCCTCAGGAATGGTGCACCTTTTCAAAATGTTGAAAGAAAGTTGTTTTTTATTCTCTTCTTTCACTAAGACCACAACCATCAAAGTGGCTAGAAAGAAGTAAGGGAAGCAACTCCAATCTTTGAGATGGCTTAAACACTGACTGACTGAGTAGGTCACTGATGGCTATCTCTATAAGTGATTGGGATCTAGTATTCTGGCTCAGAGTAAGGTGACTTCAAAAGAAAAATGATACAATTCATAATTTTTTCAAACTCAGACTCATTGGCCTTGGCTCATTTTCTGTGAAGAACATATATCAGAACACATTTTCAGTGACCCTACACATTTATATTACATAGAGGATGTTTGGGTCTTTGGGTATAAAAGATATCAGGGTGGGGGTGGGGTTGCCCCTAACCCTAACCCTAGCCCTATCCTTAACCCACCTAACCTACCAGGGTGGGGGTGAGGGTGGGGGTGAGGGTGGGGGTGGGGTTGCTCAAGTCACTTTACACTGAGACAGATTACTAGTTCCCAATCACTTATAGAGATAGCCATCATCAACCCACCCACTCACCCACCCACTCACTCACTCACTCACTCACTCACTCACTCACTCACTCACTCACTCACTCAGTCACTCAGTGTTTAAGCACTGGGCTATAGTTTGTATTAAAACCTGTTATTCTCTCTCCTTTCTCACTAAGCACAGCTGAAATCTTTACAAATTACATCTGTTCCTTTTTTTTATGTACCACATGGCACTGTGCTCTTTTTTCTTCTATGGGAGCTATAAAAGATATCAGGGTGGGGTTGCTCAAGTCACCTTACTCTGAGCCTGATTACTAGATCCCAATCACTTATAGAGCTAGCCATCACCCACCCACTCTCGTACTCACTCACTCAGTCAGTGTTTAAGCCATCCTAAAGCTGACTGTGGTGTTGGAGGTGTTTCCCTTACTTCTTTCTAGCCACTTCTATGGTTGTGGTCTTTGTGAAAGAAGAGGAAAAAAAAAACAACAACTTTCTTTCAACATTTTGAGAAGGTGCACCATTCCTGGAGGTACTGTAACACCAAGTTGATGTGTGGAGTGGATGGAGCAAGCCACTTTTCCAGCTCTAAAAATCCATTTAATATAGAGCTCTTGAATAGAGAACATATCAGATATTGAATAAACAAGAACAGAAACAACACTTGATCATAGCCAAAAGGCTGACAAGCAATAACCAGCATTTTCCTCTGGCCTGAAGAACACCCCACGGTAAAGTGGTGACTCCAGAATGGTAGCCAGACTCCACCCCCAACAGACACCGGACAATCTCTTTTTTTCACCTTGATAGCTATTGGAAACAGGTAGAGCAGTAGCTATAGGTGTATGATTTGATTAGATTTAGCAATGGGCTATAGTTTGTGTTAAAACCTGTTATTCTCCCTCCTTTCTCACTAAGCAAAGCTGAAACATATATAAATTACATCTGTTCCTTTTTTTTTTTTTAAGAAAACTGTGTTTGCATATTTGGGGAATAATGACTTTTTAATCTTTATTTTTCACAATTTTGACTTTATAACACTTTTTTTTATATCAAATTAGTCATATTTAACATAATCTTTCTTAATAAATATGTGAAAAATGTGATTGAAAAGTATTTCACTTAAGTGCATCTATGTAATTATTTGGAAAACCATTTTCCTAAGCTCCTAGTGCCTTCAAACTCAAATTCAAATTCAATTTTTTTTTCAAATTCAATTGAACTTTATTGGCATGACATATTGTACAATATATTGCAAAAGCATTTATGCAGGTAAAGAATAAAACCTGAACAGAGAACAAATTATAGGACTATAAAAAAAGGAATCATAAATAAATAAAGAAACAACCAAACAAAAAAGTACAGTCTATGGGCTATGGGTGGTGTTTGTGTGCGTGTGTGCCTGTGTTTGTGTGTGAGCTCATGAGCTCGCCACTTCACTGTTTGGTTGACTCTTCCCTTTTTTTGTGGCAGTCATCAATGTACCATGCCGATGTAAAATGCTAGCTTGTTGTCTCTGAATATGCTCAGGTATTCTCCTGTATTCTGCAGGTTTTACACCCACATACCATAGTAGTTTACTTTGTTTTTGTGTTATTTCAGTCCAATAAGATAGATAGTTTTCTTTTTGTGCATTAATCATTGGGTTGGGCTGATTATTGTTAGTTGTGTTAGTCGGATTAGATTAGTTTGCTTGTGGAGCCTCAATACCAGCTGAGTGAGGGGGCTTCTTTCAGTTCATTCGCAGCCAAGTTAAGGTTTCCATTTGCACTGAATTTCAGCCCAAGGTATGATAAGTTTGTGGCATGAACAGTTTCGGTCATAGCAAGGGTGAAATTATATCTCTTTCCCTGATATCTAGGTCTTTTCTGAAATATTAGAGCTTTTATTTTATTTGGGTTTATAGTCAGGTCTGAGCCCAGGTCTGACAAAACATATGCAGGATGTCTAGGTTCTGCTTTAGACCGTCTTCTGTTGGAGAGAAGAGGAACTTTATCATGGACTCATATTGTGTGAGGCTAGGTGCTGCTGATTGTTCTAGTAGATATGCCAATTCATTAATGTATATATGGAAGAGAGTTTGTGATAGTGGGCAGTCCTGCCTTACACCCCGCCCTCGAGTGAAGAATTCAGTTTGTTTATTTCCAATTTTTATTGCACGTTTATTGTTTGAGTACATTGTTTTTATGATGTTGTATGTTTTGCCTCCTATTCTAATTTCTGTAAGCTGAGACAGTAGACCTTGGTGCCAAATTGAATCAAAGGCCTTCTGTAAATCTACAAAGCAAGCAAATATTTTGGTTTTGATATATTTGTCAGTTAGGGTATACAGTGTAAAATTATATTCTGATGTTCTGTAATTTTGTAAGAATCCAATCTGACTTTTGCGTAAGACATAGTGCTCGGTAAGGAAGTGTATGAGTCTTGTGTTGTTGATGCTGCAAAACAACTTTCCCCAGATTAGTACTTACAAAGATG
>CM074980.1:10210463-10230952 GCA_037576825.1 Pangasius krempfi | reverse complement strand
TAAATTTGTTTGATGATCTGAAACATTAAAGTGTGACAAACATGCAAAAAGATTGGAAATCAGGAAGGGGGCCAACAGTTTTTCACACCACCGTAAATATACATTTCACATTCCAATATATGCTGTATCTTGAACTAATACTAATTGGTACATTTGATATTTGTGTCTACTTTTTTAAGAAGTTGCCATGGCATCTTGAAATAAGACAATCTTTCTGTTTTAGGATGGTTAAAGACCTTGTATTCAGTTATCTGTGCATCTTAAATTCCATTTCATGTGAGTCCAAGAATACATTCATGACCGCATCACAGTAGCTTTAGTGTTACTGCCATTTTGCCACATCAACAATAGCTTTGTTGTTGGTACCCATTTTGCGCCATAAATTTAAGAGTTGTTTTCAAAGCAGTTGCCATGGCATCTTGGACAAAAGTTAACTCTACAGAAAACTCTTATAAATATACCTTTATCATTTTCATACCATGTCCATATAATATGGCCCTCTTTCTCAAGATGATATCTATAAATGAATCTGCAAATTCAAGAAAATACTTCACCGTATGTCAGTGAAGTACAATGGATTTCAAAAACAATGTAAATATGTGTAAATATGACAGGAAAATTGTATTGATCAACAGCAAAAATGTTATTTATTTTTAAATAAGGAGATATTAAATATATGGAAATTATAAGGTTAAAATTGATGTTTAAATGAAATATTTCATACCATTACCTACAAGTATGAAGTAGCATGCTGGCAGGACCAGCATCTTGTATATTCATTAGTGAATTGAAAATAACAATGAAAACTATAGCACATAATGTCTTGTGATTCACAGTGTAACTTCACTGGCAATGCTACAGTTATATTCTTTTAATACAACATCGTTAGTGGCACCAATAATACAAGACACTTTTAGTATTCTTAACTTTTTGCAGATTAGCATGCAAAGGCCTGTACAACTACAAGTTCCTTCACAGAACAGCAATGGAAAGACAGAATGCAATAAAGAGTAGAAAAAAAATTTAATTCACCTGGTAACGCTTTGGTGCCTCACCTTTCTGTTTGGTCACCTTACGCACTGTCATGGCAGCTTGCCGTTTCTGATATTCAGAAATTTCAAAGCCTAAAATAATATAACATTAATACAAAATTATACAATGTTATTTCTCTTTAATTAAAATTTCTACAGAAAACATATTCGATGCTTGTTCAATATTAACACTTACAGAGCAAAGATGAGACTTTTTCCAACTGAAGATGTCATCTTTATTTATAATGGGTATAATTTAGCACCAAAATTATAATAATTTACTGTGTTCTATACATTAGAAAAGGTTTCCTGAATACAGAAGCATTAGTTGGGAATCTATTTTCTGGAAGCTAGTTTCTGATTACATCTTTAAAATTTACCTATTTTTTCATCTTCCAGCACCATTTTCCGCTCTTCATGAAATGCCCTAAGCCAGCGAATCTTTTCCTCCAATTTCTTGGCCAGGAAGATGTGGATCTCCTCTGTGTCCTTGTTGTGCAGTTTAAATGCATTCTTGATGCTAACATTGAAGTCATCGTCCCATCCATCAATTGCATCTTTCACTTCATACCTGTCCATGTTAATGCGACCTTTGTAGTAAAGGATGTCACGCCGAATGAGATCCTGTACATTAGGAGAATGTCAAATTGGTATCAATGAGTCAAAAAGCTGTGCCTATGCAGTTCTCTTAGAATTCACAAATGCATGGGGCCCAGAGTAGGTTGGATATGCAGTCCCCTCCAAAAGTATTAGAATGGCAAGGCCAATCCTTTTGTTTCTGCTATACACTGAAGACATTTGGGTCTCAAAAGATGAATATGACATGATAAATCAGATGATAGTGTGCTTTAAATTGTCCTATTTTGAATATATTCTCTAATGATAAGGTAGAATTCTAACTTTTGTGCATTATCTACTTCAGTTGGACTCTAGATTCTTGTCACTAGAATTGTAGTATTGTATATTATTGTTGATTCTGTAGTGTTGCTTGGAAGTGTCTGTTGGGCTATGCTAATTAGTTCTCTCAGGTGGCTAATCAAGAGTAGTTTCAGTCTCCCTTAAGGAGTAAATTGTGGGCAGGGCTTACTAAAATATATTGCATGTTATCGGCTACGGAAACTAGTGCCAGAAGCATATTTAGATAGAAAGTGCCAAGTTCAGTAGTGTTTATTTCTTCCTGCTCAGTTAAGTGTTACCAGTTCCCTCTCAGCCCTATTTTCACTAACCCCACTCCTGACTAGGCTGCAGACATGTATCTCAAACCCATATCTGTTGTCATCTGTCACAGAAACAGAAGCTCTCATCCACAAACCAGAGGCTGAACTACCAGTAACCTCATCTACCCTCCTCTGTTGTCTCAGTCTCAAACAGTGGTGGTAGGTGGACTCTGGAATTGCCAGTCTGCCATAAAGACAGACGATTTCATCTCAGCTTTAGCTTCCCCTTACTCTCTTGACTTTATGGCACTAACTGAGACCTGGATCTCTGCACAGAACTCAGCTACACCGGCTACCCTCTCACACTCCACGAGAAGCTGGCAGGGGTGGTGGTACAGGTCTGCTGTTGTCTCGGAGATGGTGCGTCACACCTCTCTCCCTGTCTCATCTCAACATCTCATCCTTTGAATTCCACGTAGTTACAGTTACCTCCCCAGTCAGCCTTCTCATCATTGTTGTCTACCGCCCTCCTCCTCAACCACTGCCCTCCCATACACAAGGGAGAAAATGCCCTGGACCAGGTCTTCAGCTGCCCCTCTCCAGCAACAGACATCAATGCTACCCCACTCCACATCTCCGATCATCACTTGGTATCCTTCACCATCACCCTCCCTATCCTGTCTAAAGCCAACTATCAATATTTCTCTCCCTGTCATTGAAACATCCACTCTATCTTCCCTTCCTCCATAGCTTCCTGCACCCTATCATCCCTTCTAGACCCTGACTCCTTTTCCTCCCTACCATTAGAGTTAGCCACAGACACTTTCCTCTCCTCACTTTCCTCATCCATGGACCTCCTCTGCTCTCTACCGTCTAAACCCAGGAAGATTTCCTGCACTGTCCCTTGGCTGTGTTACGTAGCAATCAGAGAGAATTAAGAACAGCAGAGAGAAAGTGGAAGACATCACAACTCCACACATATCTTGCCCCTTACTGTGCTCTCCTTTCCAAATTCTCATCTGAAGTGACTTCTCGAAGACTGCCGTCTACAAGAAAAAGCTGGAAAAGATCCTCGCAAGCTCCACAACAATCTTTCCTTCACTACTCAACCTGCTGGCCGCTCTTGTGCTGTCCTCCCTGACTGAAGAATTTGCCACCTTTTTATGATTAAAAGATTTTTATGATTGAAAAAATCTGCCAAACCTTCACTTCTATCCCAATTCCTACACTACACACTCAGGATTCCCCTTCTCCTTCGCTGGAACATTTTCCTAAACTAGCAATTCAGTTCAATTCAATTTTATTTGTATAGCGCTTTTAACAATGGACATTGTCTCAAAGCAGCTTTACAGAACATAAGAAACAGAAAAACATGCAAACAAAAAAAACATGCAATGGTCCTAGATGTTAGACAAAATGATCCCTAGTGAGCAAGCCTGAGGCGACTGTGGCAAGGGAAAACTCCCTTAGATGATATGAGGAACAGAAGAGATCCTGCCAGTCATCTTGTCCTGCAATCCTACCACCTGCCCACTGAATCCAATCCCTTCCATAATGCTGCAGCTCATCTTTCAAGACCTCCTCCCCTTCATCACTACTATCATCAATGGCTCCATAACATCTGGACATGAACCAACTGCATTCAACACAGCAGGAGTTATTGCCATCCTGAAGAAACCCACTCTGGATCCCTCTGACATCTGAGCAGTATCACTTTTCTTTCTAAAATCCGAACTGTCTACAATCAACTGTCTCTCTGTCTCTCACAGAACAACCTCCAAGATCCTAACCAGTCTGGCTTCAAAGCAGCACATTCCACAGAGTCTTCACTTTTGGCCGTCACTGAGAAGCTACATGTGGCTAGATCAGCCAAACTGTCATCACTCCTCATCCTCCTTGACCTTTCAGCAGTGTTTGACACAGTGAACCACAAGACTCGCTCATGAGTCTTCATGAGTCTAGGAATTCATGGTGCAGCATGGCAATGGTTTACTTCCTACCTGGAAGGTCAGTCATATCAGGTGACATGGAGGGGATCCACATCTGCTCCCCCTAGACTCTCCACTGGTGTCCCATAAGGCTCAGTACTTGGTCCTCTTCTGTTCTCCCTCTATACTCGAACTCTTGGTGTGGTCATATCCTCACATGGGTTTGCATACCACTGATATGTGGATGACACTCAACTCATCCTCTCTTTTCCTCCCTCAGACACTCATGTTTCTGCTCAGATCTCAGCATGTCTGGCAGATATCTCCTCATGGATGACAGTTCAGCATCTTAAACTTAATCCGAGCAAAACTGAACTGCTTTTCATCCCCATGAGATCTCCCTGGACAATTCTCTAATCTCACCTTTGGTTACTGCAAGCAACCTTGGGGTAATCATGGACAATCAACTGTTCTTTTCCTCTCACATTGCTAATCTGACATGCTCATGTCGATGTCTCCTTTATAACATCAGAAGGATTCGCCCATTTCTATCCACACAGGCCATTCAGGTGCTTGTTCAGTCCCTTGTCATTTTGGGACTGGACTCCTGCAACTCAGTCCTGGCAGGTCTGCCTCTGCTCACCATTCAACCTCTGCAACTGATCCAGAATGCAGCTGCTCCCACACCAGGTTCTCCCACACCACCCTATTGCTATACTCCCTCCACTTCCTGTAGCTGCCCACATCAGATTTAAAACACTGACGCTTGCCTACAAAGCCAAAAATGGAGCAGCACCCACTTACCTCAAAGCACTAATCACAACCTGCACTGCGCCATGCTCCCTCCAATCCCCTAGCACTGCTTGACTGGTCCCACCATCTCTCAGGGTATAAGTAAGGCATGCATTAAAACTCTTCTCTGACACCTAAGTTGTGGAATGAACTTCCTCTAGATGTCCAACCAGCTGAGCCACTGGCAGTTTTCAATGACTTCCCTCTTCCTAAAGTACTTAAAATAGCCAAAAAAAAAAAATTATTGTTTGAGTGCTTGTTACTATATTACCTCCCCGTCAGAGTTTTTGGATTGATGGTATTCTTAGTCTGTGACTAGTGGTTAGGCCACAGCACTCTCACCGCTGTGGCCCGGATTCGATTCCCAGCCAGGGAACCAACCCCAGCCACTGGGTTGCTTGCAACAGTGCGCTCTCAGTGCCGGTCCCAAGCCCGGATAAAATTGGGGAGGGTTGCGTCAGGAAGGGCATCCGATGTAAAAACAGTGCCAAATCAAATATGCGGACCAATGATCTGCTGTGGCGACCCCTAACGGGAGCAACCGAAAGAGAAAGGAAATGTATTCTTAGTCTGTGACCTACCGAACCAGCATCAGAATGTATTTATTGATGGAGACTTCAAAGCATTCTGGATAAGGGCATCTACCAAATGCCTTTAATGTAAATGTAGATCAGAATTTCAATTTTAATTTCCTGATATTTAAATCTAGATATGTTGTGATAAGTGTTTCTGTGTGCCCTGTAAGATTGATTGTTTAAACCATTAATAGTTCTGAATGTCTACTCTTTGAGCCCTGGGTTTCACCTTGAAGTCTATGAAGACTGCATTTGTTGTTAAAAAGGATAAACCAACATGAAGACCAGAGAGCTGTCTGTGGGAGAAAAGCAAGCCAATTTAAAGCTGAAAAAAGATAAAAATCTATCAGAGCTATTGCACAAGCAATAGGCATAGCCAATACAACAATTTGGATTGTCCTGAAAAAGAAGGAAACCAATGGTGTATGAACAACCAGACATTAAACAGGTTGGCCAAGGAAAACAACAGCAGTTGATGACAAACACTGTGAGAGCTGAAGAAAAAAATGAAAAACAACAGTCAGTGGTATCACCAACGACCTCCACAGGGCAGGGATTAAAGTATTTCAATCCACCATTTGAAGAAGACTTCGAGAGCAGAAATATAGAGGCCATACCACAAGATGCAAACCATTCATCAGCAGTAAGAATCAGAAGGTCTGATATGAATTCACAAAGAAATATATAGATGATCCAGAAAAGTCCTGGAACCAAGATTAACCTCTACTAAAATGATGGGAAGGCCAGACTGTGGAGAAAGCAAGCAACTGCTCATGATCCAAAACATATGAGCTCAGTGGTCAAGAACAGTGGAGGTAGTGTCATGGCTTGGGCTTGCAAGGCTTCTTCTGGAATGGGTTCACTACTCTTTTTTTGAATGAGTTCAGAAGTCTGCAGAAACATTGTCTGCCAATTTACAGAGAAATTCATCCAATCTAACTGGGAGGAACTTCATCATGCAGTAAGGCAATGACCCAAAACACAATGCCAACACAAAAAGGACTTCATCAGTGGAAAAAGTGGAAGGTTTTAGACTGGGAAAGTCAATCACTAGACCTTAACCCAATTGTGCATGCATTTTGGCTCCTGAAAAGGAGACTGACCCCCCAAAACTAACAACAACTGAAGGAAGCTATGGTACTAGCCTGGAAAAAGCATCACAAAAGAAGAATGCAACAATTTGGCTTGATGCAGTAACTGCATCTCTTCCAATCTTCCAATTTTTTTTTTAAACACATCTAGATGTAAATACCAGGTAATGAAAGCTGAAATTCTGATCTCTCATCTCATATTCATGTTTTGATCTCAAACCCAAATGCCTTCAGTGTTTAACAAAAACAAAAGAATTGGCCTTGCTGTTCCAATACTTTTGGAGGCAACTGTACTTGTGAAGCCTTTTCATTTAGGCTTTATTTGGGATCTGGATCAGGAGAGTTCTCTTACAACAAACATTCTCAACTCACTCATTTCCAATAGGTCCTGAGGCTGCCATCTTAGTGAATAGCCTCTACCTCTTCCATGTATCATTAAACATGTCTAAGTTAGATGGCTAGTTTTTTGCTAACAAAAGATGAACATGCAGACGTCCATGTTTTTCCCCACTTTGTAGCTTGATTGCAGAATGAAGGTCGAAAATGACATCATTCTGAGTTCCACCTTCCTATTTCTGAGGTAAGCTGAGTGCAGTATAGGCACAGTGGTTGACAGTTTCTCTAACTGGTTGACTGAGAGGGATCTGTAGGAATGTTAATTGGCTACAGCAGAGGATATCTTAGACCCTTCTAATACAGGAGTTTAATCGGGAACACATAGACCATCAGAGTCCCAGATCTAGAGGAAAACCTTGGTGCAAATGTTTAGCTTCATTAGCTACCTGTAAGTGAGGGGGGAAGAATCACTGCTCTCCCTCATCCCTATTCAAGCTACCTTTCCCCTTTAAACACACATGTGCTTCTCATTTCACCTGATCTACTTAAGAACTGTGTTGATCATTGCAAAGTCTTGCCATGCTAAGTCTGAGTCGTCATTGTGTTTTCTACACTTATGTCTGAAGTATGAAAAAGTATGTATTCATTCATGATACATTTTTTTGTTATATTTTGGACTGCATGATGGATATTGTATGCATCCTGTTGTGTCCACCATGTTTCACATAAAATGACCTCCCTTTAGTCACCTGCAAGTTCTAACGAGTTCTCTAGCTAAACCAGTTCACAACTGTGTAATGCAACAAATTCTAAAATAAGAATAAATTAGATGACTACCTTCCCACCAATTAGTAAACAAAGAATGTCAACTGTTTAGCATGAAAAAGACAAAAATTACATCATTCCTGAATCCATTTCCCTCTTGTATTATTATATAGTATTATATCAAGTATTATATCCGAGCTGGCATAATACTTATTCATACAAATTTACCCCAAATCCAAAATTAATTCAAGTCATTTGCATTTATGTTTAATCAGAATATCAATTCATTAGGTCAAGTTCAGAAAATATCATTTACATAACACACACACACACACACACACTTGCACACATCATATCATGGTGATCTCTGGTCCCCACGGAGATGAGACTCTTTTGATCATCCTGCCTTTCACTCACTCATGCCCTTAACTGGTTACCCCACCTTGTAGGAGTTTAGTCATTTGTAGTTGTTGTTTACAGTGATTGTTTTATCATATCCCCCATATCATTATCCCGATTTATTCTTAAATAATATATAGTAAATCATGTACCTTTTTACATAACACCAGCTGGTGGTCAAAGAGGAAGAAGACTCGATGCTGACTCCTCCCATAAGGTTGGTAGATCCAGGACAGCTCACCTGTGTAGATCAGCTCAGAGCTTCTGTCTAAAATGTCATTACCCTGCACAGAGGATCAAACTCATAATCAAGCTTTCTTTATTCTTTAAACATAGAGAATTTTGACATGCCAAATCATCACAAGAAGATACAAAATATTTGAACCAGAATACAGCTCAAAAACACAAACATCTCACCTGTATTACTATACAAATTAATGCAGTTTATTCCCTTTTTTTGGATAAAGGATGCATTTTTATTGTTCTCAGTCTTTGTGTGGCAAGCAAATTCACAGTGGTGTGTATGCATTTTTGATGCACGCCATACAGACTGCACACTGTGCAAAAACCACATACCTCTTTTGGGGTTTCCAAACAAATAATAGTTTAATTAATATAAATTAAATAATTATTAACTTGTACATTCATTGCACATGTTCTTAAATAAATGTTATCCATCATTATTAAAGAAAGCCTTCCCAGAAAATTATATGGGCATTATGATGAAAAGGACGTATTTTTCTAGCAGCAGCGCTGTATCCCAGCTTTGTAGAACATGCTCGACACAGGGTCAGAAAACTTGTCTGATCTTTCTGGAAACTAACAAACTGAACTAAATCTGATTAAATATTAATAGACAGCTATTAATGAAAAGCCAAGTTACAATTCCATACACATAAAAGTCTGGTCATAATGATTAATGAGGATGTTTACAAGTGCAGTCACTGTTCTTTTTTTTTTTTTTTTTTTTTTTTTTTTTTTTTTTTTGTCTTAGCATCACTTAAAATAGCAGCCAGTTCAGCCATTTGAAAGCCAAGTTACAACTTCCCCCTTTATCTAAACACAAACAAGCCTTCCAGAACTCAAGGCAAGTTTCCAGAAGAAGTTCTCAGCCACATATCACACTTGTGCCATTGTGCCATGACACCATTTTTATTCATTTCTAAATATTTTCTTGACAGATCTCTGTTCGTGCCCACGGTGGGGAAATAATCACTGATTCATTGACTCACATGCTCTGTTAGCTAAAATTCTTGGGGCAGGGCATGATGAGTGAGTGAGAAGAGTTTAGAACTCATTTAACTGCACTTTCATGTCTACTATATCCATTCGCTACAGTTTAGAACAAGAAATTGACCTCATCTTAGAGAAAGCCATTGTCAATTTTGACTTATTTTATAATGTCTAGTAACTAACCTTGGGGAAACGGTGCCAAAGCCAATGCTAACCAGGCTGACAGGGCTAATTTGGATACTATTTTCAAGGCTGCTGCATCTCTACAGGTTGACTTAAGTTAATGAAAGAGGACATGGGTGTCAGTGGATACCAAAATCAACACCCTGGCTAAGGCTTTAAGATCTGTGACTGCTTTAGTATGGACTAAACTGACTGGGCATATGAAATTGGCCAGATCTGATGCTAGTACACACTGGCTAACTGTGTGTCAAAGCTAGAGGAGGGGGCCAACAATTCTATAGCAGATGAGACTGCCTCCCTGGAATTAAAACTACAAAGCCTCACTAAACAAGTGGCCTCTCTCTCACCAACAATTGCAAGGATCTGGAGGGCAGATCATGCAGAAACAACCTGAGGACTGACGGTTTGCGAGAAGGTGTGGAGGGACCGTGACCAACTTCACAGCTGGCCTCCTTAAAAAGATCCTACAGCTTGGAAAGATACCGCTACTTGTCATGTCATCCCTACCAGCCATTACTAATTTTTTTTTTTTTTTTTTTAATTAATCTTTAGAACTTACATTTTTAGACCTTAGACTCCAACTAAAGACTTGTTTGAAAATATAAAACCTGTTATAATGATAAGTTGTGCACTGTGACATTTATATCCACAAGACTTGACACAGAGATACGCATTTGCATATCACTGAAACAACAATAATGCCAGTGCCATAGCCTTGCTGCTAATGAGCAATATGATAACTAGCTAGTGTCTTACTTCCACATTGCTTGATGAGACTGTACCTTTGTGTTTGTACTCTCAGTTTCTAAGTGCCTTAAATTCTTTTTTCTATAACTTCTATTTGGCAGGCCTCTAAAGGCCAGTTGTTTAGTCTTGTTTGGTACCCTTTAAAAGGTGTGGCATACACAATGGTTGTATCTGTGTAATCTAGTCGGGTTCTGGTCATTTTGGCTAACATCTATGCTTTGAACAGGGATGACCCCATTTTTTCACAGAATTTTTTTATCACATGTGCATGATATTAATATGCATAATTTGATTCTTGGTGGGGATTTAGCATTTTTTTAATCCAGCTGACTGTAAGTACATTTTCTTCACATGTCCATAAAACTTATTCATGAATTGACTACTACTTATTAGATATTAAGCTCATTCCACTGGCTTAAAATTTAGCTACCAGGCCACTGTGATTTCAGACAATGCCTCCTTGACTTTTGAACTGACACTGGCAGATCTGCCGCTGTTGACTAGTCAGTATTTTTTTATTTTCCTTTTGCTATCTGACAAATGTGTATATACCTCTGACCCCCATTTAGACCAATAATTAATACCTAATTTTTTCCAAAAGCTCAAGTTTCCATGCATAGAGACTAGTGTTAAGGATAGACTTGAAGAACCCTTCTCTGAATACGAAATATTACAAGCATTCAGCTCTCTGCAGAAAGGTAAATCACTGGGGCCGGATGGAATCTCATCTGAATTGTATAACAAAGTCTCCAAACCCCTCTTTCCATTGCTTGCTGAAATGTTTAATGATTCATTTGACAGCATCAATCTGTTGTACACAAAATGGGTAGAGACCCACTATATTGCGTATCAAATTGACCCATCTCGCTCCTCAATACCAATGTAAAGATACTGGCTAAAGTACTGTCTCAATGGTTAGAGGGTGTCTTTCCTAATATAATATCTCTGGATCAGACAGAGTTAATCAAAAACAGATACTCCTTCTTCAACCTACCCCACCATTTAAATATTATATATTCTGAAACTGAAAAGATGGCAGATGTGGTGGTATCATTGGAATGGTGGAATGTACACCGCAACAATGGGGAGGTAGTACGGCTGGCACTTCCCTGGGGAGGTAGTATGGCCGGCAGTTCACAGTCATAAACTCCACCAGTGACAAACAGTAGCTCGAAAGCACAAGAGCATTCATGGACCATTCGTTGTTTGTGTAAACACATAGACCACTGCCACAAGTCTTACCAGACAGTGCTTTAGCCCGGCTAGCTGAATGGCTGCATCTGGAATGCTGTCATTAAGCCATGTTTCCATAAGAACAAAAACACAGCAGTCCCTGAGTTCATGCTTGGTAGTTAGCTGCAGTCTTAGGAAATCCAGTTTATTGTTGAGGGAGTGAACATTGGAGAGGAGAATGGATGATAGAGCTGGTCGGCTAGGGTTAGCCTTTAGCCTAGCACGGATGCCGGCCCTCTTACCACTCTTCCCCTGCCTCCCACACCGTTTCCAGCACCCTCTATCCCAGCTGGCACCATCAGGCAATACCGCGGTCCCAGGGCCTGGTTCACGTAGCAGCACAAGGTCACGTAGCTCTCCCGCAGTCCATTGTTTATTTCTCTTGAGCTTTGTTTTCCAATGTTCAGCAAAAGTTGGTGATTATAGACATTTTCACCAGTGTTTTTGATCTCTGGCAAACATTTTCCAATTGGTGTAGACTACATGTAACATGCACCGTATTTGTCAACCTGAATTGGCCGCTGCATGTTACCGTGTCGCCATCTTGCCTGTCCAAGTTATATCTCATTCTGAGATTTTGTCCATTGGACTGATGCCCCATTTTAACAGATTTATTATTATTAAAATGAATAATAATTTCTAATATGTAATGTAATAGTAATAATTTACCCACCTTACATACCCTACATATTCACTCCTTTGTCTTAGACATGGGAGCAACCAATTCATTTAAAATTCGGAAGCAGTTCAGGCAAATTTACAGACTTTCCTATTAGTCACCCATTATTAAAATCCCTCTTTTTTCACCCTCACTTGTTGATGGAACTTTTACGCCATGGAACCTAAATGTTTACATACATTTGAGCATCTACACACTGAAAACACTTATGCGTCATTTAATGAGCTACGTAGCCCCTACAACACTTAACTTGCTTGGGCATGGGACAGTGCTCATTATGATGGTGAACTCAGAAAAGAGCTCCATGTGGTCTGCTTGTGGGCCGTGCACTTGTGAGCTGACACCATGGAGAGAGTGATTCCTTTATACGCAGAACTTCATTATGGTGCCACGGGGAACATGGGGTGTGTTGCCCCCAATGTAATAACAGAATGTATCAACCAGATAAAATTGAGAACAAGGTTTTTTTTAAATTGCTCTGTTGGTTCAGTCATACAACTTTGTGACAGTCAGCTTCATCATCAATCAGGGCAGAACGAGGCTAAATGTCTCTCTCTGCCTTGCAAAGGGAATTCACAGATAGCTACCCTAAGAGAAACTTAACTGCTAGGGTGGTAGATCAGTGCCTCACTGAGACAGGATGCACTGGCATGGAGGCCTGCCTGTGACTCCAAAATAACCAGCAAGACTTTCCACTACTGCTTTTTTCAGTGGTCTGAACACCTTTCTTCCCTGAGCAGATCTGCTGTTCCAACTGTACTGCATGACTCCCAAAATACTAACTTTTCTCCAGGGACTGCTAGACAGTGACAGGTTCCTATCTACAGCAAATGTGTATGTGGCTGTCATCTCAGTGCACCACGGCACTGCGAATGGCATCTCCGTAGAGACTTATGATGACCTTTCTGAAAGGTGCCTCTTTCAGCTACATTTCCCTAAGACCCTGAAATGGTTCCTTATGGCCCCTCCTCACAAACCTATGCAAGACAGCAAACTAAAATGGGTGTCCGTGAAAACTGTCTTTTCGTTAGTGATCATCAATAAGAGTGGAGAACTGCATAGTCTAGTGACAAGCTCACCTTGCATGTGTTAATGGCTAAATGACCATGGGTGGTAGTAAGTAGAAACCAGGGATCCTACTCAAGGTCATACCACCCATCTTTGTGAATCACTCAACTGACCTTGCAGCATTCTATGAAGTAGTACCCAGTACTATTTTACCCAGTAGTAAAATAGAAAATAATTTTATCCTATTAACAGGGTTCACCAGTAATGTAATAGTAATAGTTGTCAAATCTCTTTCAGGAAAAGTGTAATGTCAGGAATGGCTAATGAAATTATAAACACTATGAATAAAGCATGCACGGTATTTGCAAATATTCTGTCTCATTAAAATACATGGTTTGCATAACAAGAACAGAGAAGGATTTCTATTTGCATTTAACTTGCAAGGCAACCAAGGTGTATAAACTTTCAGAACATTTACTTGAAGCAAAATTATTTATAAATAAGGTAATTTTCAGTTTAGTCTTTGAGGAGTGTATTTGAGATACAAGCTCGCTTTAGCTATCAATAACAATTTGCAAGTGATGTAATTATACTATTATTCTATGGAGTTTGGAAGCTGAAAAAAATAATTAAATATAAATTTTATATATTTTAATTATATTCATGACACATTAAATACAGTTTAAAATTGCCTGTGATTATTTAAAAAAAAAATTCTGTGGTGCATTGAATAAATTTACATTTTTATCTATGTTTCCCCCTTCTTTAAAATTGCTAGGGGTAAGATTACAAATAAAAAATAGAACCCTAAGATTTCACATTTTAAAAACTCACCCTACAAATCCCAAAAATTCAAGTCACAAAAATGCAGATTTTTTTCTAAATTCATCTGCCAGGCTTGCATCCATGAAGAGAAGAGAAATAAAAAAAGGAAGATTAAAATGGATGAGGTAATTGCATCTGTAGCTTTCAAGTTCTACTCAAATAGCTAGTTTTCCACAGTGTTAAGCACTTGATGGTTAGTATATGACTAGTGGGTATGTGGGTAATGTGGGTATGTTCTTGCTAGTTAAGCTATGCTAACTTTAGCTTGTGGGCAGTCATTATCAGTGAACAGCCTAAACTCCAGTCATGAAAAGCCGCAGTACTGCAGAGTTCAGCTTTCTACCTCATTTAACATAAATTATTCTACTCATCAGCTAATTTTCAAGAACTAAATTTGGGTTAAATTTGGTGTGTTAGGTAAACAGAAGTCTCTAAGGGGTTTTGGGTGGCTGAATGGTTAAGGCACTGGGTTACAGCTTGGTAGGTCAGGGGTTCAAGCCCTGTTTGCTGTTGTTGGGCACTTGAGCAAGGCCCTTAACCATATCTGCTCCAGTGGCACTGTATCATAGCTGACCCATGCTGTTAGCGTGGCAGACAACAGGTGAATGGCTAAATGCTAAAAGAGTCCAACCACTGGTTAAGTTGTTGTGTTATCACCACCATGGTTCGATTCCCATCCAGAGTCACCAACCCTTACAAATTAGTTTTCCTTCAGGTACCTGGGCTCTACCATCTCAGAGGATCTGAAGTGGGAGACCCACATAGACTCCATCTTGAAAAAGGTCTAGCAGAGGCTGCACTTCCTTTGCCAACTGAGGAAGTTCAATCTGCCACAAGAACCACTGACCAAGTTCTATTCAGCTGTCACTGAGACTGTTCTGTGCAGTTCAATAATGGTCTGGTTTGGAACTGTACTCCTCCAAAATGAGGAAATGGACAAGAAAAATTCTCTCAGACCCCATTCACCCTGGCCACAACCTCTTTGAAATGCTGCCCTCTGGCTGGTGTTACAGAGCACGGAGCACCAAAACATCCAGACGAAAGAGCAGCTTTTTCTCACATCTCCCTCATGAACAGTTAACTGCCTTGAAGGACCCTCCTAGTGCAATTTTGTCACTGTAAATAGACTCTTATGTGCAACTGTAAATTCACTCCTATTTATTCTATTACATGTATATACGTTCTAGACATTGTATTACCCCTTGCATAGCTGTACATAGAATCTGTTCCATGTCTATTTTGCGTTAACCTTATCGTGTCTTCTTTACATTTTTTTTTATTCTTATTATTATATCTCTTGCTTTCATATTTGTGTATGTACTGGAAGCTTCACTTACCAAGTCAAATCCCTTGTGTGTGTGTATGAGCAGATTTGGCAATAAAACTCATTCTGATTTTTAAAATCTGAAATCCTAGGGTTCTGATTTTTGTAATCTGAAATCTTACCCCTAGCAAGTTCAAAACAAAGAAGAAAATATACTGCCAAAACCATACTGCTAATACCAAATAAAGAATTATTATTTTTTTTAATCAAATGTGAGTTACCATAGTTCCCTCACTCTTCAAGTCCTGAAAGAAAACAGGGTTTATATTATGCAAAAAATGAAATAAACACTTCAAATGTAATTTCACAGCAAGAATAGTGCCCAAGAGAATTAATGTACTCTATTTAAATAAAATCAAATATAACTGATCATGTTTGAGTCTATTCATAAATAAACATAAGATACACAATTCAGTAACCAAGAAAGAAAAAAAATGTTATGAGGACTACAGTGACTTCAAAACTCTAAAATGTCCAAAACTATACATCATTGTGACTGTCCAAACTAACCTCCCAGTCCAGAACAGAAGCCTGCCACTGAGCAATCTTGTCAATGTTCTCCAGTCTCCTCTTGCGCTCATTGATCTGCTGGGTCACATTCCTCATGACGGCTAATGCTGCAGCCACATAGCGATAGTCACTGAGGAAAGAATCAGACAAAAAACAGGTGCCATTTATTTAAAAAAAATAATAATAATGTCATTCATAATCAATCAAATACATGTCAGAACTTTTGTTCGTATATGGTGCATAAAAAAAAGAGTTGAATTCTAACAATGAATGAATACTAACCTTATCTGTAAAATCTTTCATAGTGCTTCATTCAATTTACAACTCCATTAGCACACTGAGAAAAAGGAATGTGTGTTCAGTCAGATTAAAAAAAAAATTGTCCCCATCTGTATTCCTTGTTTTTGTGTGTTTATTCTGTCTGTGTGTATTGTGCATGTGCCATTTAGTCCATTTCAGGTTTTCCAGGTAGAGGCCATTCCCAGTCCAATCCTGTGTGCCATACCACAATTTTCAGCTTTGCCTGTGGCTTGTTACTCTTAATTTACTCTCAAATTCTCAATCCATCCTAAATAGTATCCGAGATTAGAATTAGTATATCCCAAATCATTGTAAGTTGAAATGAGTATCCCAAAGGTACCGGGTTCATTTATTATTTCCGGTAGATATTCAAAGTGTGGAACCATGGACACTATCATCTAATATTTCCCACAACTCCTTGCGCAAGGGAGGAGGAGTTTTTTGTGACGGATTGCTTCGGTGAATTTTAGAGAGGTGTAAATGAAATGTGGAAAAATAAATCAAAGGAATGGTAAATAAAATTACATAGTATAAATTATATAAGAAATAATGAATGAAGAAAAGCTGAAATGCAACGAGGAGTTTGTTTAAGGTGACAGTGTTCTCTTCTGGGTAACAACGTTCTCTTCCATTACATGACATGTTAGTATGTCCCAGTTTGTGTCATTAGCCTCGTGCTCATGTGATTTGCTGTTTTTGTGCTAGTATCTTGCAATTAAATCTGAGCAAGCACAATGAATGAGGCACATTATTATTTTTTTTTTACCACACAAACAATATAATGATGTAATTTACTAATAATGTACAATAGTAACATTAAGATTGTATAGATGGGTCACAAATTAAAGCAAAAACTATTGTCTCTGTTATGCTGTTGGGAACATTTTGAGGATTTGTCCTCTTAGAGGGAAGGGTCACTGTAAATCAATACCACGTCATTCTGAATAAACACCTTTATCCAATAATGAAACCTTCCTATCCTGATGGAGTGGTCTCTTCCAGGATGACAATGTACATTGTACCTCATCCACAAGGTACAATGGGTTAATGAGTGGTTTGATGAGTATGAAATTGATATATGAAATAGTCATTTGCTATGGCCTTCTCAGTCACCAGATCTTGAACACCCGTGGGATCAATGTGTTAGACAGCACTCTCCACCACCAATTTATGGAATATCTTTTGGAAGAATAATATTCCAGCCCTCCAGTACAGTGGTAGAATCTTGACACAACACCTCACTAAGACATTTTGTTTGAACTACAGAGAATTGAATATTAAGATATGACACCTACCCAATGCATTTAGTCCATGAGAATCAAATGTTAGTAAGAATCAATGAAGGGGGCTGCCTATTTCAGTACGTTAAATCTGAAACTTGAGCTTCAACTTGAAATTCAACTTGAGCAATCAAGTCCTGGTAGAATTGAGGGGGGTGGGGGGTGGGTGGCTTTCCATATATCAAAGGGATCATGGTGTTCTCATGATCACATAAGCCAACTCTGGTTGATCTTGAACAAGTCTTTCAAAAAGTACATCAAGCCAAACTGAAAAGTACCACTTTTTCAAACTCAGCTGAATTTCACATAGTGCTATGCAAGTAATAACAAAATATTGAAACCTCACAGAAAGTATAATAATGAAGTTTCCCATTCCAGCAGACCTCAAGCGCCTGCAGTGATTCTCAGGGTTCTTAGTACCATAGGTTTAGCATGAAGTTGGATGATATAGCCATCCTCTTAACCACCTGAACAAGAAGGGAGTAAACTGGGAATAAACAGACCAATGTCAGATTGTTTTTGATGCTCTGAAACAAGCTCTTGCTCCACACATTCTGGCACTGCCAGATTCCCAAAGTCCATAAAGACACCAGTGATGTGGGCTAAGAAGCTGTTAGAACTCAGGAAATGGCAATTGCCTACATGTCAAGAGCTCTGCATGGTTCGAATTATGGAGTTCAACAGCTGAGAAGGAGTCAAGGTCACTACTTCAAGAATGGCTTTTAAAACACCAAGCATTTAGTTTACACTACAAAAATGGATTTTGCAATATAGTCCCTTCCATGCAACCACACATAGGGTTGATCAATGCCATTAACAGTCAAACCACAAAAGATTGCCCTAACAGTCACATTACAGGAGGTGGTTAAATTTTAAAAGGTGTACCCATTGTGTGAGGAATTGAGACAAAATGTGCTCCTGTAAATATTTCTGGCCAGAGTTAGTGTACATTTCAGGTATTCCAGCTCATACTGTAGCAAGGTGGTATCTGTCATTTTTTTGTGTGTCCTTCAAAATGGACAAAAGTGCATAAACGTCAAAGTCAAAAACTTGAAACTTGCTGGACTATTACAGAAGTTGGTTACAGAAATTGGGCACCAGATACTGCTTCTAATCTTAGTTATGTGTTTTCAAATTTAAGAAAATCATCAATTTTGCTACTCTTGACAAGTATGCTGTAGTATTTTTAGACTAGTATAGACTAGTATTCTTGTATCTTGTAGTGCGCTGTGTGGAGTAAAACTCTGTGTTGCCAACTTAGCGACTTTGTCACTAGATTTAGCGAATTTTCAGACCCCTTTAGCGACTTTTTTCCAAAAAAGCGACTAGCGACAAATCTAGCAACTTTTTGGACAAACCTTAGCAACTTTCCAAATGTCACCAGTACTGTCCTGAGCAAGCATGAGGTCTTGCTTCCCTGCTGAAGTCACACCCCTCTGTGCGTGTGCTCTGTTCAGTGAGTGGCTGAGAGACGAGCAGTGCATTCCGTTGACCGCACAGCAGCTGACATAAATGTGAATGAACTGTGCATGTGCACGCTATGGTGCCACAGACCAATCACTTACCAGCTTCTCCTTTGTACTAAATTTTAAAAATTATTGTGACCGTTTATTCTTGTCATGCGCTTATATTACTCACTACCACAGGGCTTTAGTTCATTCCAGTAACTTCTGGTTAACATGTAGTAAGTTCTGTTCCGTTGACTGACAAAATATGTAATTGAGAACAGCTTTACTGGACATTCGGCTATACATTTATATTAAAACAGTCTGTGAGCACAAATTAGGGGAGAAAACAGTTATGAAGTGCAAATACGACGTGATCACGTCATTAATATGCTAATGACGCATGATGTCATTTAGCGACATTTAGCTACTTTTCAAGCAGCGTTTAGCTACTTTCCATTGAAAATAGTTGGCAACTTTGGTAAAACCACTAGTTTTTAATCACATATGAGCACTAAGTTTTGTTATAAACACAAGTAAGTGTTGCTGAAATTGGTAAAACTGATTTTTTTTTTTTGTGAAAAGTGTAAAATTCAGTGTTGATAAGCTTAAGCAATGGCTCTGGTACTATTAGCACCCCAAATGCCATGTACCAACAGATGTACCAAACCGTGTACCGTCATATGTTTCTACCTTTGTAAATCCATATACTTTAAATATTGATGACATCAGTAATATTGGGAATGGGAATACCTTCAAGTTCCTAGAATATGCCATAGGCCAGTTATCAGTAAAAAATTTTAAGTAAAAGTATTTTTATTTATAGATCTGAGGTCATAAGGATTTTGGGATTGCTCTTGTATGTGTATAAAAGCCAGTGAAAATGGCACAGGCCCAATTTTCTCAAGTTATCATCTTGCTCATTGAAGCAATTTTCATGGCATGCATTTTGCCATGCTATGCTGTTGTGTTAAATTCTGAAGCAGACTGCCACAAAGTGAGTCATACCCATTAGGTTGGAACAAATAAACCTTTACAACAAATTATGTACGGCTCATCAAGAGAAGAATGGGTTTACATGAACTTGGTGCTGAATATTATATTTGCATTCATCATAGAATTGGTTATCTTCACCGATTTGAATAAGACCAGAGTAAGTGATCCCTTCAACAAATAATAAAAAAAATGTAAGAGCTGGTCTCTTTGGTTTCAGCTGAACTGCCTGATCACTTGGCAAAAAGAACAAATGCAACTGTGAATCACAGAACCAAATTATGTCTAAAATGTTACTCTGAAGCCGCCAATAACCTCAAGGAATCCAGTAATGAGGTGGAACAAAGTAATTTTTAAGGAGAGACTGAGGATATGTCTCTGGAGAAGGCATAAAAAGCTTTTTATCCATCCAGGGGTCACATGGCCTCTCAATATCATTCAGGTGGCCTCAGAGAGATGACATTTGCTGGGTGCCTTTCACATACATTTTGACTGGAATTCCAGCATCAGACAGACGAAGCTGTGGATGTCAGTACAAGATCAACAGCACAATCCTTGAAGATATTAATGTAAGGTTTGAAAACGTCTCCAGGTTACGTATGTAACCCTGGTTCCCCGAGGGAACGAGACGCTGCGTCACGAAACGCTATGGGAA
>CM074980.1:10170797-10181333 GCA_037576825.1 Pangasius krempfi | reverse complement strand
TGGAGACTCTCTTGAGCTGTTAGTTGAAGAGAACTCCTTGATGCTGATGGACTCTTGATGAGATGTGTTGGATGAGAGAGGTTTTAACCCTTTCCAGTTGGGCTGACCCCAAAGTGCTTTCTCCAATCAGCAGGATCTTGGGGCAGGGTGCAAACTGTATTCTCCTCCTCTGACACTAATTAACATTCTGGTCTCTGAGTTGTGCTTTCCAAACTTTGCACAAGGTTAAGTTAGAACTTTGGTCAGGAATTTGGTAACATGCATGTAGTACATTGTACTCAACTTCACGTTATACCAACCCTTAGGAAATTCAATAGTGATCACACACAAACACGACATACCTGCTGTTATTGATACACTCACAAACACTAACGATCCAAAAGCATCATGATGACCTGGTGGCTATAAGCATGATACATATAGAGAATAACATTAAAAAGAGGCAACAAGTTTTCCAACTATGGTGGATCATCTTAAAAGTCATTTTCCTTACAGGAGATGTAAAGTAGCCTTATGTAGTCTTTTAAAGCTGGGTTCTGTGGAATGTGTGAAGGGTGGTGAACTTTGTGTTCCTGGGGAGAACAAAGGTCTCATTCCATGAGGGTCCTTGGGTGAGTCCCCCCCCCTTTCCTGTAGCTATCAGTTTTACCATCGTGTTGGGTGAGCCATCTGGTCAATAAGTTTGACAGAGGTTCCTCTTGGCTGAGAGGGTTCATCCTCTGGTCAGGGATGTCCTGTCAGTTGCTGATTGTTCACAGGACAGTTGAAATCCAGCAATCAGTAAACAAGTGGTAATTAACTTGGGTCTGCAAAGTCTGGGAGCAGGATTCCTAGTTTTATGGCTTCTTTGCTTTCCTTGCCTCTTCACTTCAGATCATTTATTATATATATATATATATATATATATAAAGAGCTAACTGGTGGGTGGGAATGTGGTTTGAAAGGTGAGAGAATTGGAGAGAAAATGTGAAAACCCAAGAAAAACAGCTGTAAGTGTATGATCCGCCTAACACAGAATGTATATACAACCCTCACTGGCACTGCTTCCAATGCATAGAACCGAAACAACAAAACACTCTTTCCTCACCCTGACAGTACTTCATCAGAATAACTCAAGTAGTTTTTAATTACACTGGGCTGGGATTATTGTACAAGTTTAAACACATTGACACCCATAGGTTTTCATATAGACAGCAGCTCTGTGTTAGACAGTTACACCCAGTGTCTTCCTTTTTAAAATCCTCCAGCAAAATCAGTTCTTGCAAATCCTCAATCATTACAATTTTGGTAGCGAGACACCACTTCTCAAACAACGCTTTCTTTCCACGCGCAAACTCCACAAATGTTTGCTTGGCTGTCTTTGAACAAGCTCTGAACTTCTACCGGTATGCCTCCGGGACCAGTTCATAAGCTCGCAAAATAGCCAGTTTCACAACTTCATAATTTGGTAAATCTTCAATTGGCAAAGCCGCACAAACTTCTTGTGCTTTGCCAACAAGATTGCACTGCAACAGCAATGCCCACATATCTCTGGGCCATTTTAATTTAGCCGCAACCCGTTCAAAAGCCACAAAGTGCGAGTCCACTTCGGTTTCACGGAATGGAGGTACAAGTTTAACATACTTACATACATTGAAGTTAGGTTGCCCAACCTCAGAACTACTGGAAGGGCGCCTGGTGCGCGGTAGAGGGATTGGTTTACTACGCAGCATTTGAGCTTCCAGATCTAGTTTTCGTAACTTGACATCCCGTTCAGCCTTTAACTCTAGCTCTTTTAAATCAGGGTAGTTGTGTTTCATGCTCCTGTCTCTTTAATGCGAGATCTAATTCCTTTAAACGAATAGTTATAGGAATAGGTCTGCTACTTGGAGCCTTTTTACTGCCTACTGAATCTTCATCGTCAGATGCGGCCTCCCTGTCAGTCTCTGCCTCACTTTCTACTACAGCGCGTTCCGGTAAAACACCCGTCTCCACTAACTTACCGTACAATTCATCTTTAATGACTTGTTTCTTTTGCTCTTTAGGAACCGTTAAATTAAAAAATTCCGCTATTAAAATTAGATCTTTTTTTCTACATCGTCTAACGTAGGCGAGAGAGTAAATTTAACTAAATCGAATTCCATATTAAACCATATGAATTTCCTCCCCTACCGAAAGTTCAAAAACAGGCAAGCAAAAATGATCAGTAAACGAATACAACGAATACAATGAAAAAAATAAAAGGGCGGACGAGCCCCCAGTTGTCACGTCCCGACCAGTCTAGGGTTGGTAAGGCCGGTGACAGGAATAAAAATTAAAGAGTAATTTTGCTCCTCCTCTCCCGTCCCAGCTCACAATGACCACAATAGGCATGTTCACAAGCGGAAAAGTTTGTTTATTTCTTAAATCATCGATTAGAAGCGCATAACTTCGGAAGGGGATCCAGGCCAAAATAACAAACCAAAGTAAAACTAAATAGGGGTTTAGAAAAGTTTAAATTACCCAACAAAGAAAAATCCCCCAAAAGAAATACAGAAGTCTTCCCTAACTCCCTAGCTGGCCAAAAACCAGGAGAAAACGGAGTTCACAAAATAAAAGGCGATCCCCAACCTACTGCTTCAGAAATAACGAATAATTGTTTACAAACAAAACTCTTGAATACCGGGTTAGAGAGGAATCAAAATAGCGTAATCTTTGCCGTTTAGGAAACAGAGTCTCCGCGGCACAACTGAAAGAAAAAAAAAGATTTCTCACACAGACTATTTAAACGGCAAGTCATCAACGCCGTCGTTCAACAACACTACACAACTATCAAACGTTATCTGGGGCAGGAGACAGAGGACAGACCGGCACAATACCCGCGGCGGAGCTTCACGACGCGCACACTACAGAAGCTCTCACACTGCTCTGCTTCCCAGCATTTAAACGCTCCCGTAATCCCGTACAACGTAATCTCCTGCAGCTGGTCCCAATCAAGCGCTGTCAGAAGGAGAGAGAGGGAGAGAGAGAGAGAGAAAACTGTGCACAATCTGTAGCACGCAATAAAACATATACAGCACATGCAAAAATAAATAAAAAAGAATAACTTACGTCCAGGGACGTAACACATGCAAAAATGAAGTCCTGTGGGCCAAGGCTCATTTAAAATGGACTGTTTCAAAGTGGAAAAGTGTTCTATGGTCAGACGAGTCCAAATTTGACATTCTTGTTGGAAATCACACGCCATGTCCTCCGGGCTAAATTGGAGGGAGACCTTCCAGCGTGTTATCAGTGTTCAGTTCAAAAGCCAGCATCTCTGATGGTATGGGGGTGCATAAGTGCATACGGTATGGGCAGCCTGCATGTTTTGGAAGGTACTATGAATGCTGAAAGGTATATAAAGGTTTTAGAGCAACATATGCTCCCCTCCAGATGACGTCTATTTCAGGGAAGGCCTTGTGTATTTCAGCAGGACAACGCAAAACCACATACTGCAGCTATTACAACAGCAGGAATTCATAGTAGAAGAGTCTGAATAGGTGCTGAATAGGCCTGCCTGTAGTCCAGATCTTTCGCCTATAGAGAACATTTGAAAAATACGTCAAAGACGACCACGAACTCTTCAGCAGCTGGAAACCTATATCGGGCAAGAATGGGACCAAATTCCAACACCAAAACTCCAGAAACTCGTAACCTCGATGTCCAGGTGTCTTCAAACTGTTTTGAAAAGAAGAGGAGATACTACACCATGGTAAACATGCCCCCGTCCCATTTCTCAATTTAAACATTTATGTTATCTATGTTCTATTGTGAATAAAATATTGGCTCATGTGATTTGAAATTCTTTTAGTTTTCATTTTATTCAAATTTAAAAAACATCCCAACATTTCCGGAAATTTGGGTTGTACAACCTATGCAATAATATTAGCACATTTATTCTTATAAAATATTAAAAATGATGCTTTAATAAGTTACTTAAAAGACCTTAACTTTCAGTGTGAGAGAAAAGAAAATAGCACCGAGAAAACTTCTGTTCAGATCTTCAGGGTTAATCTGAGGGGTGGAGCTTAACAGAATAAAGTTCACTATGCAAAATTTAACTTTGATAATTTTCACCAACATTTGGGGGTGTCTTTCACTATTTGTTGTTAAGATAACTCCTTAAAAGTAAATGTAGATTAACTCTGCTTCATTAACACTGCCAATTTTGTGGCAGTGGACACATACTTACAGTGGATTTAAAAGTCTACACACCCCTGTTAAAATAGCAGTTTTTTGTGATGTAAAAAATTAAAACCAAGATATACCATATGAGATTGTTTTTCACTTTTAATGTGATATAGCAACCAACAAAATTCAAATGAAAAGCAAATTAACATGTTTGTATCTTGCAATATCTTATCTTGCAATGCCCTGGTTGCACATCCCTTAACTTATACTTTGTTAAAGCACCTTTTGCTTGTATTACAGCACTCAGTCTTTTTAGGTAAGAGTCTACAAACTTGGCACATCTTGATTTGGCAATTTTATTCCACTCTTCCATACAAAATTGTTCCAGACCTACCTAACTGTGAGGGGACCTCTTTTGCACAACCCTCTTCAAGTCATTCCACAGGTTTTTAATAGGATTTAAATCTGGACTCTGGTCTGCGCCATTCCAAAACACATGCACATCAAATACCATTTAGGGTCTATATTCAAGTTGCAGCCATATTCTGAATATGATATATGCGTACAGGCATTGGAATATGTTTACATGGTTGTTGTAAGTATGCCTGAGTTGCCATTCCTAAACACCTAGCCTACAGCTAAGCATCTGTTAGCACTCACAATTCCTTGCAGATTAATCATGCACATATATCTCCTTTCTGAATAAGGTGTTTACATGCAACAAAATTCTGATTAAAACAGGCATATTCCATGGGGTGGGCATCGAAATTTAGGGAGTCAGAATATTGCCTTAATCTGAATCAGGCAATTGGATTGCGGCAATACTAATGAGTCAATACTAATTAGAATATTGCCAAATTCTGATTAATATCGGAAACTTAACCATTGACCTTCTTCTTCTTCTTCTGAAGGCATTCCTTTGTTGACTTGGATTTATGCTTTGGGTCATTATTGTGCTGAAAGGTGACATTTTCTTTATCTTCATCAACAGAAGGCTGCAGGTTTTGTGCAAAATGGATTAGGAGTAATAATAATAAATAGTATAAATATTTTGAACTGCACATGATTTCTATCTTGAATAGAGTCCCAGTTACAGCTGAAAAGAAGCAGCCCCACAGCATGATCCTGCCACCAGTAATGCTTTACTGTGGGTATGGTGTTCTTTGGGTGATAATCTATCTAGTTTTTGTGCCAAACATATAATTTAGAATTATTCCCAAAACGTTCTGCCTTGGTCTCATCAAACCATAACACATTTTGCCACATGATTTTGGTGATTTAGATGGGCTTGGATTTTTTTCTTGTGAGAAAGGGCTTCCTTCTAGCCACCCTACCCCAGACATATGAAGAATATAAGAGACATATGAAGAATATGGGAGACTGTTGTCAGATGCAGGGAATGACCAGTACTTGCCAGATATTCCTGCTTTAATGTTGCTGTCGGTCTCTTGGCAGCCACACTGATAAGTTTTTTGTCTCATCCTTTCTTCAGTTTTAGAAGGATGTCCTGTTCTTTGTCATGTCACTATGGTGCCCCATTTTCTCTGATTCTTGATGATGGCCTTCATGGTGTTCCATGGTACATCTAATGTTTTGGAAATTCTTTTGAATCCCACTCCTGATCAATACCTTTCACTAATGAGATCCTGTACATGCTTTTAATCCCTTTTGGGGACCATACCTTGAAAAAGTTGAAACCAAGAAGATGTCAAGAAATATCCTACAGAAACAGATGATCTTTATTTGCAGTTAATCAGAATCACTTCACTTACAGGTGTATTTACAGGTGTATGATAATTACTTTTGAGCATGAGTTTGAACGGTTAATTCTGAGCAGTCACATGCCCCATTATATAAAAGTATGCACACTTATGTAAATAGGTTAAGTTAGGTTAAGTTTTTTTTTTGTTTGTTTGTTTCTGAAAACATTTCTATTTGTTTTTCTCTTGAATTTTGTTGGCTGATATATAACATTAAAGATGAAAAAAGATCTGACATGATACACTGCATATATAATGAGATCAAACGATTTCATATAACCCCAAAACAGGTGCACTTTTGATCTGATGATGAATTGTAATGAGTGAATTGTAGTTTTCCTGTGCGTACAGTGATAGTGTTTTTAATTCTGGCTGAAAACCTTTAATGTCCACTCAGCATGGAATATCTCAAATTAACCAACCATTTTGGAATACACTGATCAACCATAACATAAAAACCACTGACAAGTGAAGTGAATAACATTGATTGTCTCATTACAATGGCAGCTGTCAAGTGGTAGAATATATTAGGCAGCAAGTGAGCAGTCAGTTCTCGAAGTTGACATACTAGAAGCAGTAATAAAAAGGCAATCATAAAAATGGGCTAATTGTGATGGCTAGAAGACTGGGTCGGAGCATCTCCAAAATTGCATGTGTTGTGGGGTGTTTCCAGTATGCAGTGGTTAGTATGTACCAAAAGTGGTCCAAGGAAGGACAACTGGTGAACTGGCAACAGGATCATGGGCGCCCAAGGCTCAGTGATGCATGTGGGGAGCAAAGACTAGCCCGTCTGGTCCAATCCCACAGAAGAGCTACTGTAGCACAAATTGCTGAAAAAGTTAATGCTGGCTAGGACACACAGTGTCAGGACACAGTGCATTGCAGCTTGCTGCATATGGGGATGTGTATCCACAGACCTGTCAGAGTGCCCTTGCTGACCCCTGTCCACCACCAAAAGCAACTACAATGGGCATGTGAGCATCAGAACTGGACCATAGTGCAGCGGAAGAAGGTGGCCTGGTCTGATGAATCATGTTTTCTTTTACATTCTGTGAATTGCTGGGTGCGTTTGCATTTTGAAGGCAAGCTGGAGAAGATAGTGTGGTGCTCAGGTCCTGGCATTCACGTGGATGTTACTTTGACATGTACCACCTACCTAAACACTGTTGCAGACCAAATACACCCCTTCATCGCAACGGTATTCCCTAATGGGAGTTGCCTCTTTCAGCAGAATAATGCACCCTGCCACACTGCAAAAATTGTTCAGGATGGGTATGAGGAACATGACAAATTGTTGAAGGTGTTCACTTCAGTTTCCCAGATCTCAATCTGATTAGGCGTCTGTAGGATGTACTGGACAAACAAGTCCAATCCATGGAGGCCCTACCTCCCAACTTACAGAACTTAAAGGATTTGCTGCTGGAGTCCATGCCTTGATGGGTCAGAGCTGTTTCGGCCACACAAGGGGGACCTACAAAATATTAGGCAGGTGATATTAATTATATGGCTGATTGGTGTGTATCACAGTCAATTAATTTGGATAATGGTGCTTTCATTGTAAATGTATTTCTGAAGCCATTCTCCACAACTCAATTCCTCCACTTAGTTATACTATAGTGACTTTATTTGCCCAATCATCTCTCAAGAAGAAAACAACTGATCAATAGTCATTAAGCAAAGGGGATTCAATTGACTTTACATTGGCTTTTTTTTAAAATAACATCGGTCACCATGAAAGCCAATTGCTTTTGTTGTTTTTTACCTGACACATTTTTTCTGATATTTCTCACACATTAACCACCTGTATTATTCTAGATGTTCATAACCAGGATAATGGATTGCCATGAAAAGAAGATATAGGAGGGATATTGATTCCCATACAAAGAAATGTCTTTCTAGTGAATGGGAGCTAGCACTGCAGGAAAAATGCTGGAAGAGATGCTACCACTGATTGTTCTACTAAGATTACATGGCTGAGGTTCTAGTACAATTGTATTAGGTGGAGCAGCATTACTGGGATTTTTAGACACTGTGTAAATTTACTTGTAAATAAGGCAACTACCTTATTGACCTTGTAGGTGTACAGTTAAAGAATATAGTATGTCAATCATCCTCCAGGATCAGTTTATTTACCACTTGGCTTGCTGGTGGCTGGAGATTTTGGGTTGGCAAACTGGCAAACTCGGTGACACTGAGGTGTTTAAAATCTCCAGGAACACTGCTGTGCCTGATACACTGATACCAGCACTGCACACACTATATACGGTATATTATTTAATATATAATATTAAATAATATACTGTATCTAGCATACTATTTAGTATATAATATTTAAAAGCACTTGCAAGCAATACTACAATATTTGACTTATACAGCACATATAGTGTATAACGGCTAAAATGTAAGAACTTACTGTATAGTGTATAAGAAAATATATCTCAAAATATAATAATTTTAAGTATTATATTTCTTTAACAATATCTGACATACCAAAATCAGAATTCAAGCTAGGTTTACTGAGCAGTATGTCTGAAGTATGTCTGAAGTAGTTATTTTCCTACTCCCAAACACTTTGTACACTGTTGCCGCAGCTGCAGTAGATTTTCCAAATGCATTTGACCCTATTGGGCTTCAGCACGTGCTGGTTTCAGCTGATGCTGGTTTTTGTCTCTGAGTACTACAAAATCTAGCCATTTCTATATGGTGGCTGATGATCAAGCTGATCCCATGATATGGCAGCACAGAAAGAGGACTTGTTACAACTTAATTTACTCTCAATTACTGTTAACAACGAGTCTGATTTTTTTTGCAGGTCAGGTCTAGGTGCTAATAAAATTATGTGCTTTGTATGCATACAGAGTACACTATCATTTTCAAGTCATAAAAATAAATCCCACAAGATCACAGATCATAGGCAAACTAAGACAAAACATATGTGTATACAGCTAAATAAATAAATAAAAGCAGATGTAGCATAATTCTTTCACCAGTTAGAAGTCTACATGGTAAGCATTGCTAACCAAATGTGAAGACAATAAATCTTGATTTAAACATATAACTGTGTTTAATTACTCAATTTTTACAGGTCTGCAGTGCTGTTTTTCTAATGAAAGTTCATGGAGCAGGGATCTGTGTTAATCCATTTATAAATGTAGCTCTGTGTCCTCCCCTGCTGTGTGGTTAAGTGGATAAATACCGTGGATGAATCATGCTGATCTCCACATGATCCAGGATGGACCGCAAATGCATACAGTTAGTGAGTATCATTTTGTTTGGCTATATCAAACACAGACACAAACATACACACACATTTAAAAACATCTCCTAAACTCCATGAAAATTTCTATTTAAAACTGCTGATTAAAGTGGCTTTAGAAATTGGCAATGAACTATATAATTGTGTGGATATATAATTTTGATTCCAGTGTGTACTAGGCTCACTACTGGACTCTAACAGGTTAGTGCCAAAATGTTCTTAAAAAATTAGGGCAAGGAAGCTTAAAAGGCATCAAATCTAATATGTTTAAGGAGTGCTTAATATTCTCAGTGTGGAGCATACATTCACTGTGATAGAGCTTTATTAATCAAATTGCTTTTATGTGAATCTTTAATTAGATGGATTTAATTGAAATCTGAGGGAAAACACTTAAATATCAATTTTATGGGCAAGGAAGCTTTAGGCCAAATATTTATGGCATCAACTTTAAAAGGCATCAAATATAATATATTTAACCCTCTATGGCATGCTGTTGCCCTTAGGCAACAAACTACCTTTTTGGACCTCACACCACCCCTTTAATTTTTTTTTCTAAAAAATATGTATACATGATATCACCTGACATGTCTATCCAATAAAATGAAGGGCTGAAGTGGGTGTTGCCTTTTGTTTGGGGGTGGAGCAGTCCTTTCTGGAAGCAAAGCTGCATGGGACTGAGTGCCACCAATTGGTAAGGTAAATATCACTTTTTAACATGTTTCAATTGAAATAACTTTTGTATAAAAAATATATTCATGTTCATTACTATGTAAAGAAAAATGTTTGATTATTTGAAGACTTATTTGGTTTTTATTTATATGCTAAAACTGTGTTTTGTTATTTGTTGCCTCAGAGCAACATTGTGCAGTTAGACCACTTTTTTCCAGACAATATCATGCTAAAGTGTAGAGATGTGCTTGGATGCACAGTCAAGTCCTCCTGGGAAGTTTGTTTTTACAAGCTCTGAAAACTAACTTTATCTCTCTTCTTCATTAACAGTACACATAATACATACAGACTACATTGTACTGTCAGCATTCAGAAATAAATTTATCATGACTGAAAACATTTTGCATCCACCATTGCTTCCCGCCCATAATAATGACTGTGTGGTGGCGTTCATGTGTGTTCAACTTGTAAATACAATCTTTCTGACATGACTTGAATGCAATGATAGTCGCACCAATGTCTACTGATACTTACAGGAAATGGACACAAGAACATTTTATGGGTGGAAGGAACAAGATCGAGCAGTTAGGGTCATTCCCTCTGACAGTGAGGACAGTGAGCTTGAGGAGAGTGACAATGAGGAGAGTGACAATGAGGAGAGTGAGCTTGAGGACAGTCAGGAAGACTGGATCCCTGAATCAGGTTTGAGAGACAGTTTGGAGG
>CM074980.1:10156921-10170697 GCA_037576825.1 Pangasius krempfi | reverse complement strand
CCATTGTGGTGGTGTATAGAGCCAAAAATGTTAGAATTGTGTCGATGTCCCAATATTTATGGACCTGACTGTAACACTTCCCAGGTTCGGGTAGGGAATGAGGAAGCTGGAGACAATCTTGGAACAATTCAAAAGGCACTTTATTCTTTTGTTTTTACTTTCACTTTTCAGCAATTTTCTTTTATATGCACACACATACATTCACTCATAAGGCTCTGTGCTGGTTGGCTTTCTCTTTCTCCCTCTGCTTCTCCGGGAGCATCTCAAAGCACAAATCAACTCTCACTGATTACACAATGGTGAGAATCATCACACACATCACACCTGCTGGTTCAACCTGCCTCCTCACTGTCCACAGCCCACACACCCCTGCTGCCACATACCCCCCACCGCCTGACTCAATGGCGCCCCAGTAGGTAGTATCGGAGGGTAGGGACCACCCACCGCCAGACACTCCTTCTCGATGGTGCTGTACTTTGTCTCTCTCATCAAGAGCTTCTGGCTGATGTACAGCATGGGGCACTCTTCTGCCTCCACCACCTGGGACAAAAACACCCCCGGTGGCCCCAGCGCAATACATAGTGGCATATCCATTATGTGGACGGAGGATTCTGTCCATGAGATGTTGAAATGACGCTGGGGCTCCAACCAACTCAAACCGAAAGGTGACAGACTGGTGTAACCCAAATGGAGTGGAAAAGACTGTTTTTTTCCCCGATATCAGAGTCAAGGGAATCTGCCAATATCAATAAGTTAAATCCATTGTCGAATAAAACCAGTCAAGAAGTTCATCAATGCGAGGCAATGGATATGCATCAAATTTAGATACCGTGTTTACTTTTCTATATCATCATAGACTGTCCATTCTATCCATTCTATAGTCCAAACGGACCGACCCATCAGTTTTGGGTACCAAACCCACTGGGCTGCTCCAGTCATTACTCGATTACCATGTTGAGCATAGCCTTGAGTTACTCCCGAACCATATTTTTTTGTGTTGAAGGAGCCTGTATGGGCGGCTGCATAAATTGAGTCTCAATGTGGTGTTCTATGAGGGTCACGTGACCAGGTAGAGGCAAAAAAACATCAGAAAATTTCTCCTGCAACCTGGTAACCTGTGCTCTCAGGGACGGTGAGAGGTGGTCTCCACAGGGGACCGGGGTCAATTGGGCTGCACCATTTAGACTTACCTCTGGTCCCAGCTCCTCCTGCTTGGGAACCACCATCGCATGAGCCACAGGAACCACCTCTCTCCATGGTTTTAGGAGATTGAGGTGATATATTTGAAGTGCATTGCCTCTATCCGTTCGCCTGACCTCATAGTCGACTTCTCCGACTCGCCAATGTAACCTCAGGGGTCCTTGCCAAGTAATTTAGAGCTCGATGTGGGTAGCAAAACTAGCACCCCCAGTGCACATTCCCATAGCTGAGTAACCCTGTTATACAGCCAGGATTGACGTTCTTGTGCCTGTAGAAAATTCTCCTGTGTTAATTGGAGTGTTGCTCTCAGATCAAAAACACACTGAATTTCATTCTTGCTACTAGAAGGTCCTCCCAATTTGAACGGACATACGAATAATATTTTTAAGAGTCTGATTAAACTGTTTGACCAGCCTGTGCCTCTGCGAATTGTAAACACTGGTGCAAATAGAATTAATACCCGATAATTCCTAACGTTCACGTAGTGTCTGTGACATATACATCGTGCCCTGGTCAGTCAGGATCTTTTTTGGAATCCCAACATGGGAGACATGGAAGAACATGAAAGAGCGCCTCCGCAACACTACTTGCTGATATGTCGCGCAAAGGAACTCCTTCCGGATATCACGATACATAATCCACAAGAACTAACACAAAGTGATATCCTCGCATACACCTTTCTAATGGCCCAATGAGGTCCATACCAATTCTTTCCAAGGGACCCTCAATTAATGGTAATGGGCACAACGGAGCTTTTGGTGTGGATGGCGAATTCACCTGCTGACATTCGTGACATGCCACACACCATTGGCGAACATCACTGCGAATGCCCAGCCAATAGAAACAGGCCATGAGCCAGTTGAGTGTTTTATCCTGCCTCAAATGCTCAGCCATTGGGTTATGTTTTCTCTTGTTTTGATTGGCATTCTGAATCACATAATCAAGTAGCCTATACTAATATATCCTCATATTTTTAATGAGTATAAAGGTGTACAGATTTTTCTTGACCAAGTGTAATAGTTTTTGTGGGGGAACAATAAAATAATTAATTTAGTTCATTTCATTTCATTCAGTTAACACTTTATTATGTTCAGGGTCACAGTGGATCAGAAACATCACGCACACATATGTACACACTCATACACACCTATGGGCAATTTAGAGTCACAAAGGTTTTTGAGAAGTTTGAGGTAACCAGAGCACCCAGAGGAAATCACACAGACATGGGAAGAACATGAACAGAAACTCCATATATTGTCAAATGAAACTGTTGCAACTGTTGCATTTCTATTGCATAATCACAAGCTACTAATAAATTAAAATCTCTTTTAAGGCTGTAAAACAACACTACTAATTTAGAGTATGAGAAAAAAATGACTCCAGAATAGCAGGTGACATTTATACAAATATAACCAGGTTCTTTTCCATACTTTGGAAGATTGCTCATCATAGATATTGTTTGAAGGATACTAAAAAATCGATGATGATGATGATGATGATGATGAGGAGGAGGAGGAGGAGGAGGAGGAACATGGTGGACTCAGGACAACACACTGGTATGGTCATGATTGTCTCAGGACAATTGACGGTAATGACGACAGACTAAGGAGAACAATGATAGTCTCAGAATAACATACTGTGATAGACTCATGACAACAAACCGTAATAATGATGATTGTAGTCTCAGGACAACACTAAGATAGACTAAGGACACCACACTGTGATGGCAATGATAGTCTTGGGACAACACACCGTGATGATGATTGTCTTAAGACAGCACACTGTGATGATAGACTCAAGACAAGAAACTGTGATAATGATGATAGACTCAGAACACCCACTGTGATGATGAGGATGATAGTCTCAGGACAACACATTGTGATGAAAGACTCAAGCCAAGAAACTGTGATAATGATGATGATAGTCCCAGGACAACAAAGCGTCGTGATCATGATAGTTTCAGGACAACACACTGTTGTGATCATGATAGTCTCAGGACAACACAATGTGATGATGATAGTCTCAGGACAACACAATTCGATGATGAAAGACACAACGCACTGTAATGAGGAAAGACTCAGGGAAAAGGAGGATGACAGTGTCAGGACAACACACTGTGATGGCAATAATAGTTGCAGCACAACACATTGTGATGATCATGATAGTCTCAGGAAAACACACTGTGATAATGATTGTCTTAAGACAGCACACTGTGATGATAGTCTCAGGTAAACACAGGACAATAGGACAACACACTGTGATGATGGTGATGATGATGATTATCTCAGAACAACACACTATGATGATTATAGTCTCAGGACAACACATGACAATAGGACAACACACTGTGATGGTGATGATGATGGACTAAGGACAACGATGGATTGAATTGAATGATGAATTGACAACTGAAAATTGATGAAAGACTTAGGACAACATTCTGATGATGATAGTCTCAGGACAACACACTGTGATGAGGAAAGACTCAGGAGAACACATTGTGATGAGGAGGATGACAGTGTCAGGACAACACACTGTGATGGCGATAACAGTCGCAGCACAACACATTGTGATGATCATGATAGTCTCAGGAAAAAACACTGTGATAACGATTGTCTTAAGACAGCACACTGTGATGCTGATAAGCTCAGGACAACTACCTGTGATAATTATAGTCTAAGGACAACATATTTTCATGATGATGATGATGGTGATGATGAAGATGATGATGATGATGATCATGACAGAATCCAGAAAACACATTGCGTTGATGATGATAGACACAAGACAACACACTGTGATGATGATGAGGAAGAGGATGAGGATGATAGACTCAGGACAACACATTCCGGAGAGGAGGATGACAGACTCAGGACAACACACTGTGGTTATGATGATGATGATGATGATGATAGAATCAACATACTCTGGTGCTGATGGTGAAAGACTAAGGACAACATCCTGAGATAATAATATTCTATGATTTTAAAGATATCAGGACAACACACTGTGGTTATGATGATGGTGATGATAGACTCAGGACAGCACACTGTCATTATGACGTTGATGATGATGGTGATAGATTCAGGACAACACAATGTGATGATGTAGATGACGATGATGATTATGATGATGAAGATGATAGTAGACTGAGGAAAACACACTGTGATAATGATAATGATGATGATGATAGAATCAACACACTGCGGTGCTGATGATGATAAACTAAGGATAACAAACTGTGATGAAGTCAGTCTCAGGACAAAACACTGTAATGATTATAGTCTAAACATACTGTCCAACATACTGTCATGATGATGATGATGATGATAGATTCCGGACAACACAATGTGATGATGATGATGATGATGATGATGACGATTTCAGGAAAAGACTGTGATGATGACAGTCTCAGGACAACTCAATACTGTCATGCCGCTGCTGCTGCTGCTGCTGCTGCTGATGATGATGATGATGATGATGATGATTATGATTGCATCAGGAAAACACACTGTGATGATGATAATGATGATGATGATGATGATGATGATGATGATGATGATGATAGAATTAGGACAACACACTGTGGTGCTGATGAAAGACTAAGGACAACAAACTGTGTTGATGATGATGATGATGATGATGATGATGATTATTATTACGATTTCAGATAAAAACACTGTGATGTTGACAGTCTCAGGACAACACAATCTATTCTAGTCTAGATTCTAGTCTAACTATGATTCTAGATTCTAGTCTAAGGATGACATACTGTCCTGCTGATGTAGATGATGATGATGATGATGATGAGAATAGACTCAGGACAACACACTATGATGATGATGATGATGATGATGATGATGATGATTTCAGGAAAAGAAACTGTGATGATTACAGTCTCAGGACAACCCAATGTGAAGATTCCAGTCTAAGGACAAAATACCGTCATGCTCATGTAGTCAAAGTCAAAGTCAAAATGTATTGTCAATTCTGCTATATGTACAGGACACACAGAGGATTGAAATTCCTTTTCCCTCAGACCCATGGTGTGAGACACCAACATAAGACAAGTAATTAAAAAAAAAGTAAAATAAAATACAATAAAATACAATATGTACACTATAGACATTCACGGCACGTGTGAGTGTGTAGATATTTACATTTTAGTGCAAACAAGAGAGAGCAGCAGTTGTGGAAGTGGACCTGGTTACATTGTAGTGCAACAGAGAGAGCAACAATAGCAAAAGTGGCTTGTGCATATTGTGTGATTTGGGTGTGTGTGTGTGTGCGTGTGTGTGTGCGCGTTGGGGGGGTTACAGTCCGGTGACTCTTAGGGCAGAGGGAAGAGAGGGGAGAGAGTTCAACTTTCTGACAGCCTGGTGGCTGAAGCTGTTCTTCAGTCTTGTGGTTCTGGCCTGGAGGCTGCAAAATGGTAATGTGGAAGGTAATGTGGCACTGATGATTTTTCCTGCAGTGTCTTCTGGTTTTGAGCAGTGCTGTTCCCTAACCACACAGTGATGCAGCTGGTCAGGGTACTTTCAATGGTGCCACGGTAGAATGAGTACATGATCGGTGTTGGGACTCTAGCTCTTCTCAGTTTGTGGAGGAAATAGAGGAGTTGTTGTGCTTTCTTAGCCAGTGATGCAGTGTTGGTGGTCCAGGAGAGGTCCTCTGTTATGTGCACACCCAGAAACTTGGTGCTGCTCACCCTCTCCACAGCAGCACTGTTGATGATCAGAGGAGGGTGCTGGGTGTGTGCTCTCCGAAAGTCGACAACAATCTCCTTTGTCTTCTGTATGTTTAGAGAGAGATTGTTGTTGGTGCACCATATGGCCAGTTGTTGCACCTCATTCCTGTAGTTTGTCTCATTGTTGCTGATAAGACCTACCACTGTTGTATCGTCCGCAAACTTTATGAAGAGGTTGGTGCTGTACATTGGTGTGCAGTCATGGTTTAGCAGGGTGAAGAGCTGGTGGCTGAGAACACATCCTTAAGGTGCCCCTGTGTTCAATGTAATAGTGCTGGATGTGTTGTTGCCAACCCAAACTGCCTGTGGTCTTCCAGTGAGAAAGTCCAACAGCCAATTGCACAGGGAGGTGTTGATGCTAACACCTTCCTGTGTAGATGATGATGATGATGATGATGATGGACAACACCTTGAGGTGATGATGATGATAGACTCAGGACAACACATTGCTATGATGATGATGATTTTATGATGATCTCAGGACAACAAACTGTGATGATTATAGTCTCAGTACAACATATTTTCATGATGATGATGATGTTGATGTTAAAAGGACAACACACCGATGATAAGCTCAGGACAAGATATACTGATAATTATATTCTCAGGACAACATACCTTCATGATGATGATGATGATATACTCAGGAAAACACACTATGATGATGATGATGATGATGATAGACTCAGGATAACACATGGTGGTGATGATGATAGACTCAGGACAACACACTGTGATGATGATGATGACGAAAGACTAAGCAAATCAAACTGTGAAGATGATGATGCTGATGATGATAGACTCAGGACAGCACACTGTGATGATGACAATCTCAGAACAACACACTCTGATCCTACTCTCAGGACAAGATACTGTCATGATGACATTGATGATGATGATAGACTCAGGACAACACACTGTGATGATGATGATGATGATGATGATGATACACTCAGGACAACACATTGCTGGGATGATGATAGGATAAAACATTGTGATGGTGATGATCATGATGAGGATGATGATTTTATCATGATCTCAGGACAACACACTGTGATGACAACCTCAGGACAACATATATGATAATAATATTCTCAGGACAACATCATGATTATGATGATGATGATGATAGACTCAGAACAACACACTGTGATGATGGTGATGATCATGATGATACACTCAGGACAACACATTGCTGGGATGATGATGATGATGATGATGATGATGAAACATTCAAGACAAAACATTGTGATGGTGATTATGATGATCATGATGAGGATGATGATGATAGACACAGGACAACATACTGTCATGATGATGATGATGGACTCAGGACACAGTACTTCACCGTATCCACCCTCTCCAAGCGGTACATAAGATGGATGGATGGATATTAATAATAATATGTTATCATATGCCCTAGCACATGAAATGCTCCTCACATGACTGCCACCAGGGTGCTGAAGGAACAGCGCTGCTGCAGCACTGATCTTGTGTAAAGCACGGCAGCACATGGCTGCAAGGCGGAGTGGCAGAACAAAGCATGGCTCATGGCTAAATATGGCAGCGCCAGCTCCTCACCCTCACACCAAAGCCTATAGACAATAAAAGGGTGCGTGGGACACAGATTTTTGTTATGTTTTCATGGAAAGTCTGATCCTTCTCTCTCTCTCTCTCTTTCTATTTTTGAGTTTGATAATGTTAGTTAACTACACACTGTGGTCTAAGCTTACCGTTAGCCTCTCTAATTACATTACATTTTCTAGCCTTCATGGTAGCAAGCTAACAGTTAACTTGACTAATCTCCATTTCTAGCTTCTATGCAAGTTCATGCTAACCCCTAACTTGGCTAATCTCTGTCTCCTAGCTTCCATGACAAACTATTCACTAATCCTAGCCAGCTACCCTATATTCATAGCTTTCATAGTAGTGAGCTTAACAAGCAGCTAGCCACCCAAAATTTGCTAACTTATTTTAGAACAACAGAAACCTAAAATTATCTTACTGAGTTAGTATAATGTTAAAAAGCAAACTAAGCAGAGTAATAACATTGTACCTAATATAGAAAACTTTGCAGATTATGTTAGCTAAATAAATCTAAAATGGCTCAGAAGAAGGAGGCGTGTGTGATCTCATGTTGACGTCATACACCTTCAGCAATTTTGGTAGCCTGTTGCTGGTTTTGAGCCTGGGGCTTCTTCACAGGCCAAACATGACTTGGTAAAATCAGGTTGTGCAAGGCACCCTGGACCTGAATTTCACCCTCCTGTCTAAAGGTGTGTGTCAGTGACCTAGTCCCTTTTTTTCCACACACATTTTCAACACAAGCTTCCCTCCTGATTTAAACTATTAAATTTTCAGGAGAAAAATGAGGGAGACAAGAGCCAGAGAGACAGAGAGAGAAAGCTGACTGGATTCGTGCTGTGTTATTGTTTTGAGGAACAAATACGAGAGAGCGCTGAAAAATGCGGTTCAGAAAATTAAATAAAAAGTCTCTTTTGAGTTGTCCCAAGCCTATCTTCTGTTTCCTCATTTCCACACGAACCCAAAAGGGAGTCACACTGTTGCTGAAACCTGGGATTGAGGAAGATATGCCACCATGGTACTCCAGCAGCAGCCTCAGGGGCCGCAGAGGCCATGCCCCACATCACACTCTCAAAGAAGGGTCTGCAGGACAAACCCGAAGCATTTATCAAGCTCTTTGAGCTCGGCAGCGTGGGGCAGGCCCAGTGGGCAGTCCGTCTGCTACCCATACTGTTGAGAGAACCCAGCTTGCTGTTGTGAACCCAATTTCCAGTGGTGAACCTGCTGGAGTACTTGGACCTGTGATGAGAGCAATCTTGCAATGAGTCAGCCGCACCACTGAACAACATCATCAACGCTTCCACTTGCTGACCTTCTGTAAGCTCGGCCATCCGTTTGCCTAACACCATTGGGACACCTGCTGAAGGTTGCTGGGGGCGGACAAGGTACCGAAGAGGTTGTGGACCTGATGGTGCTGGATCAGCTTGTTGCCAGACAACAGAACAGCGGAATGGGTCCAGTGCCAGAAGGTGGAATAACTGGCTGAGGACCATTTGGCGGCATATCCATGGGCAGGCAGTCCCCCTCTTGAGGTCAGGACTGGTCTGTTTGGACTTTGTAGGTAAGCAGACATGTTTTAAATCTGATGCAAGCAGCTACAATTAGACAGAGGTGGGGCTGTAATACAGTAGAAGAATTTGGGAAGATTGAAAACAAGTCTTGCAGCTGCATTATGAATGACTTGTAAGGGTCAGATGGAATGCAGGGGCAAATCTGCCAAGAGCAATTTGCAGTAGTCAAGTTTTTAGGTTATAGGCACCAAACAAACACTTGAGTGAGCTCAGTAGATATAAACAGATGAATAATACTGATGTTGTAAAGGAGAAACCTACATAACCAAGTCATGTTAGCAATGTGAGGTAAGAAGGTTAGTTGCATGTGGTCCCAGATGGTGTGATCCAAGAGTGGTCGAGTGTGATCAAGTGAGAAGATATAGATATGGGGATGCATTGCCAGGGTTGTACAGCAGCTCAGTCTTTTTAAGAATTAGTTAAAAAAAATTGTAAAAAATTGATACCAATCATAGATATTGGGGTATCAAGTGTGGACTTTTTCTGTATTGGTATAATCCTTGCTGTCTTGAAAGCAGTCTGTACATGACTGGATGTTATGGAGTCCTTAATAATGGAAGTGATGAAGTGGAGGCGGTTTTCTGAGATGGTCTTGATCAATTTGGAAGGCATGGCATCCTGGTGGTGGGATTGCAGGACAAGTTAATCTGCAGAATTTCTTTTGACATTAGAGGAGAAAGGAAGTAGTTGGGAAGAGTGATCCTTCTCCAGTGAAACTTCCATCTGGAAATTAGCTCCTGGTAGAGCCTCCCTTGACAGCAAAGTCTAGGAGAGTACCCAGACAAAGAGTGTTCCAACCAACCAAGACCTCAACAGTTGAACAGATAGCGTATGATGGGTGGTGATTAGTGGAGTATCACCAGTTCCCAGTTGTTGGACCCCAACCTGTAAAGGATCATGTGGTGATTGTGCATCAGTGTAATGATGGGAGTCATTACACAAAATCATGCACAGGCATAGGGAATCCAGGAGGCAGGCTTGGAACAACTCAAAAAAGGCTCTTTTATTGGCTGGTAATACTTCACTTGCTTTCCAGTAGTTTTATTTTAAATGACATACACACAGCTCATTGCAGTGCAGATCTCGCTCAGCTACCTCTCCCGCGGCGCTCGTTTCTTCTCTCTTTATCCTCATCACCGCTCACTGAAACACAGAACCATCATTAACACAATTTCCCACAGGTGTGTAATCCTTACCACTCACCTTCTCCGACTCCACCCTCCAATCACAAACTGGGGCTTGACCACACCTCCGCTTCCACATATGTCTTATGTTTTCATTTTTTCATTCAAATGCTACAATAAGCAGAATGCAATACGTAATTTAATCCCTACTGTGATTGACTAGTCTGGACCACTGAGTGAGATACATGACTCTGATGTCTTCCTGTTAGAGGTTTTTCTTTCACATAAGAAAAACAAAGTGGTCTTGTTCTGTCATATCCAGAAAAGAAACAAAGCTGTACTTTAGTGATTTCTAAAATGTCATGTTGTGCATACTATTGAACCAGACACCTTTCCAAGCCAATAGAAGATGGTTGTTTTTACAGGCAATGAGGAAGTATAATTCTGATCTGAGTTGCTCCATCTTTGCAGCACCCTTTTCATCTCAGATAAGTAGCTACCTATCATATCAGTGAAGTTGGCTTGCTAACTAAGAATTTTACAGGGTTAGCTTACTATTTAAGTAACACGCCAAGTTTATATTGCATTAACAATCCTATTTAATTCCTAAGAAATTGCCTATAATGGCCATTTCGTGATAGCTTCTGGCTGTGCAGCACCCCAGCTTTCAGTGTAACTTGTCCCTTTTGTTGTAATCATAAAACAAAATGTAAAATGTCCAAAAACAGCAAAATTGTAAGCATTGAGTGACTTTCATTCATTTCTCTCTAATATAAACTCTCAAGTTTTTATGAGATATGTATATATGCCCAGTCATTGCAAGCTTGACCACTGCTTAGCACCATTTAGCCACTGATAGTACTCCAAGCCATAAGGTACATCATTTGAAAGTGTTAGTTTAGTTGAATTGCATTCCCTGCATTTAAGAGTTTATCCATAATAATACATGGATATGGTTTTAGCTAATTTCATTTCAATTGCTAAATAACATTCTCAATGGACACTTCTGTCAGATTATAACCATGTAGCTCATTTGCTAATCATGCTGTTTTCCGAATAGGTTAGTGCTCTCTATTAGTTAGCAAACAATAAAGTGGTCTCTACATCACTGAAAATTAATGTATATTTAGGAGTGAACAAACCTGGAAATCTTGCTACAGATCCCCCTGCGTTATCGCTGCAAGACGCGAGTAGGTGTGTTTTACAACAGCTGTATCGATGGCTAAATTTTAGATTTTGGAGAAACCTGTTCTGCTGTTCATTAAGGGATCCCAGCAGATATTCTTAAAGCAGTTAATACCTGCAGCCTAGTTTATTTGAAACTAGGCAGATCAACTAGATCCACCCATCAATCTACCACTCATACCTATACTCACTGCTTCAGAATATGAGGATCACAGAATGGACTCTGCCACCATCTGCAGATCCACCAACAGCCGACTCAGTTGTGGAAGACAGTTGTATTCCATTTGAGTGACCACCAATGAGTGTAGAAACAGGGATAGGAGAAAAAGATTGAAGATTTGACTATTCTTCTCATTAAAGTAGGTGGCAAACCAATCAGCAGTCAGGGAGGAGGGTGACGGAGGAGGAGGGTTAAGAAGTGCATGGATCAGATGCAGATGCTCCCAGATTTCCTTTCTGGAAGGATGGCTTAGCTGTTTTTAATTCTATCGATTGTGGCATAGCACATCCAGTAGACAAAGAGCAGAGTAAGAATTCTTCTTAAGTCTAGTAGATAGAGGACAAATGGGGTCAATGTATGAAGACAGTGAAATTTTGGTGTCTGTTTCATGGGTGGTAGAGAGGAAAAGGAGTCAGTATGGTAGGGTTGAGAGGATGCTAGAAGTTGGAGAGGAAGGAGTGTTTAGAGTGGAGGTTGTGGCAAGTGGAAGAGAGGTATGAATAGGTGATAGGCAGATCAGTGAGGGTGAGAGAAATGGATATAAATGATGATCTGAAATGTGAAGCAGGGTAGGAGATGGCTTAGGGATCTCATATGGGGAGTTGTACTGTGATGGCTTGGGACTGCAATTGCTGTGGCGGCTCTGGGGCTGTGATTGCTGCAAGCAATCGTATCAAATACTTTGATAAATGAGACCCAAGGCCCAGAACATTTCCTTCTCTGCCTGTTTGAGTTCAGGTCAAAATAGTGAAAGAGAAAGAAGACAGGAGGACTGGAACTTTTCATAAGGGAGGCTGAAGTCTCCAAGGAGAGTGAGAGAGATGTCATCAGAAGAAAAGAGAGTAAAGAGGATGTCCAGTTCCTCAGTGAAGTTTCCTAGGGGGTCAAGTGGGTGATAGATAAGAATAATATGAAGATTTTTGGGAGAGATAATAGAAACAGCATTGACTTCACACAATCAAATGTTGAGATGAGACACTGCAAGAGGTGTGAACCACTATCTCTGGGACAAAAGCAAACCTTGCCAGTTTTTTGTGGAGTGTGAGAGAAAGCATAGGCAGAGGACAGAGCAGCCAGTGTTGCTCAGTTCACTGATGTCATCCAAGTCATCCAATTCCAAAGCCTACCAGCCACTACTATTTGGGACTGAGACTAGTAGAGGGTAGATGAGGTTACTGGTAGTACAGCTTCTGTTTTGTGGGGAAACCTTATGGGTCTATGAGATGTGAGGACAGAAAATTGGGGTGAGGCACATGTTAGAAATAAGCACCAAGACCTATGGGGTAAATAAATAATGTCTCTGAATGTCAAAGTGTTATGGTTTTTATGACATAAGCTCTGTCACCCTCCTTTTTTGGTGACTTTTCAGTGAGAATAGTACGCACTTGTTAACCCTCTATGGCATGAATTTTCATTTTTTGGGAAAAAAAAATATTTAACCCCATTTTTTGGGAGCTTAAGGGTCCCTGATAACATATCCATCATAAAATGTGTTCCCCACCCACCCCTGAACCAGATATTGCTTTGTTGCCTTAGGGCAACATTGTGCTATGAGGGTACTGAAACACCAAGGTTTTCTGTATAAATCAAATAAGGACAACAAGCAATATATGTACTAGAAAAAGTTATATTTTCACAAACATTAACCGCAAATGGTTCTAAACAATCTCAAACATCAAACAATCAAATAAACAAACTATTACTTATTATAACCAACACCTCTTATATAACAGTTTCTAACATTTCATTTATTCATTCTAACATTTCATTTCAACATATAAACCAACGTCCAAATGACTGTGTGTGTGTGTTTATGTGGGTTATTGTTGTTTGAATCAGTGCTTATCTTTTTGATCTCCTCTGATCTTCTCTGATTTCCTATTCTGTGTGAAATCTCAGAAAGCAGTTGCTGGTGGATGTAAAACAGAGGTGGACATCACATTTCTGGCACTTGGCTTTTGGTGTACCTGTGCACCCTGGTACCTTGCATCTGCCCTTCTTTTCAGCCATAATCATCCAGTGGGCTGTGGCATCCAGGCGCACATCAGGGACTGGAATTGGAGCAGCGGGTCCTTTTCTCCTCTTTTCCTCATACTCACCAGCAATTGTGGAACAGGGACGACCTTTCTTGCGCTCCAGGCTCTT